>BGPR01002885.1:56909-91014 GCA_013235015.1 Araneus ventricosus
GTTGCTCGGGATTAAAACACTTACAAGTCTAATATTTTTAATTTCAAATCAACTTTTATATTGAATATTATTATACACAAAATTCTTTTACAATAACAAACATATATACCAGGTGCTAGGGATTAAAATATTACAGGAACACTGAGCAAAAACGCCAATATTTGGCTTAATTTCATTAACTAAAAAATTCTCATACACGACGTTGCTCGGGATTAAAACACTTACAAGTCTTTTAAATTTCTAATCTACTTTTGTATTAAATATTATTAGACACAAAGTCTTTTCACAATAACTAACTAATATACCAGGTGCTAGGGATTAAAATATTTTCATGTCTAATAGTTTAAATTTAAATATATACTTTTATATTAAATATTATTCCACACAAATTCTTTTTATCGTCTCAAGAAATTTTTAATTAAAATGATAATGTCAATTGAAACAAACGACTCTTAAACCTGCCGAAAACTAAGTTTCTACATAATTAATTAAATATACGATTTATTAAATAGATATTTTTTTTATTAATAAACTTAAAAATAAACCAAATTAATTGTTGATTTGTTATAAATTGTTAATCTCTGTTTAAAAAATTTTCTTCATAATAATTCAAATCAATTATATTTTGCTTAACAACACTCAAATAAAAACAAATTACGAAAACTAGATTAAAAACAATTAGTTAAAAACTTTAAAAATACTTATCCCTTTGTTGAACGCTGTTCCACTGGTTCTTGAAAACATCCAACTCGCCCAAGAATCGAGTATAAAATGAACCAGCATCAATAAGTAACCGTTAGAATAATACGTTAAGCTTGGAAAGAATTGCAATAAAGCAAAAAATAGTGACGCCTACGCATCGATACTTCACCCCCTTGTTGAATAATGCTTATCTAATGAATTATTACGAGTATACGAATGCTTCTAAAACTGTTTGATTATGCAATAGAAAGGGGAAAGCCCATGCGATAAATTAAACCAATTGCTGAGTTTGCTAAAACATGAAGCTGAAGGAAAACCCTAAAGCCGTTTTTCTTTTTGTTTTAATAATCCAAATAAAAGACCGCTGGCACCACGATACCAGACCAGATATAGTAATAGAAACGATAAACCGCCAGCCGCTGATTTATTCAATAACTCGGAAAGTAAGAAAGAGTTGAAAGAAAATTCCATGTTCTGCAATACATCACATTCCAGTTGAAGAAAATAAGTTTAGTGACAAATTTTATGTTCCGGATGTAACCGAGAAAAAACAAACGACGGTACGATTTTTAATAATTAAAAAAGATGCGAGGCTAATCCTTTTTAACCCTGTCTCACTTTAAAGCTGATTTTACTTTCTTTATTATATAATTTTCTTCTTTCACGTAATTAAAAAATTGGACGCAAGTCATTTTAAAACTATAATGACCCAGGGTTTAGGAAGAAAGCGGGACAAATAATGATACGGTACTGAGTAGTGAAATACGTTGACAGTCCCGTTTATACGGGACGTATGACAACCCTAGGTAGAGGGAAACTCATACCTTATTGGGAAATAGACGAGAAAATTTAGGGGGCAGCACTCCTGATGGTTAATATAGTTAATTTCTTTTTAATTACTTAATTTTAAACGTTAAAAATTGCACAGTTGAACAAGAAATGAACTTCAGAATGGCATGTACAAATTTTGTGCTTCTACTGTTAACCGTTTAAGAGTAGTGTTTGTGGCAGATATAATACATTTTCTGCTTTATATTATTGATGAAGAATACCGAGTTTGAATTTCGGAAACCATTCTTTCGACCAATCATGCTTTCTTGTGGAAAGTATGAAATGTAGTTAATTGTTATTTGTTCCATTAAATAGTTGGTGAGAAAGGCTAAGGACTGGGATATATTTTGATAATTTCGTTGTGGTGGAAGTAGTTATACACATTGACTCAGGAGTGTTCGAAGTAGACAAGAATTGAATTTGTCAGGTATCATAACGCTGATAATTTAGGAAGTGGCCGGAAACAAAATTGTAGCGATTACTAACGTCATGGCAATAACATCATTTAGAAGATTTGAACAACTTTGTTTAACCGATTCATACGAAAATTGGACACAGATCTACAATTAGGATTAGAAAACACATACTAAATTTCACGTATCTAAGTAGTTGCGTTTAGGATTTATAGTGTTAACAAGCATGCGATTATACAGACCGACAGACAGTCAACGCGTTGACGGATTTCGTCCAAACTTTGATGCAAACCTACATTCCTGGTGATAAAACTGTGTATTATATTTTATCCACCTAGATATTTAAGCTTTTACTCCTAAAACATATAGAGAAAAAAATAAGCTAAAAGGCAGTAAAACGAACAAGAACCTCTAACGCAGTGGGGAAACAAAATAAGCGAAACGTCATACCACAATTTCCGAAGGTCGTCCAAAGCGGAATTAGAAGCCGGCGTGATTACCAATAGGGCTGGGTGTAAGATAAAGAAAACTAAATTTGAAATTTGAACGCCTTTTTTTAACCGATTGACACAAACGTTGGACCTACAATTCTTATGTGGCCTTCTTACCTACAATTAAGGTAAGAAGGCCATATACGAAATTTCATTTATCTAAGTAATTTGGTTAAGAAGTTATTTCGATTTAAAATATGCGATTATACAGACAGACAGACAATCAACCCTTCGACGGATTTGGTCCAAAATTTCATACGGACCTACATTCATGATGCTAAAACTGTGTACTAAATTTTATCAATCTAGCTATTCCAGTTTTTGAGTTAGAATGCTCACAAGAACGCGGACAGACAGACAAACAGACTTCCCTTAGACGGATTTTGCCCAAAATTTGATAGAAAACTACAAATTATGTGTAAAGATCACATACCAAATTTCATCCCTGTATCTTTAATAGTTTTCGAGTTATCGTGTTCACAGACACACACACAGACAGACATAATTCCAAAATTGTGTTTTTCGGTCTCAGATAGGTCTAAAACGTGGAGATTCGTCAAAATCTCGAGTTCGAATTTTTTGACGATTACAATACTTTCTCTTTGCATACTTTCTATACGAGAAAGTAAAAAGGTGCCGTTTCCCCTTCCCCCGCGTGGCTAAAAAAATTCGAACCTATTGTTACCCAGAATCCAATGACTATCAGAAGGCTTTTCATTACAGTGATTGAAAAATATCTAGGCAAAAAATGAAATTCAAAGAGATGCGTAACGATTTTCTTCTCTTACCGGGTCAAGGACAAACTGACGTAATTCGCTACTCCGAAATGAAATTCCTCTCCGCTCTTGCAGTACGCATGCGTGCGGAGATGACGGATTCTCTTCCAAAGTAAATTATACGGACCGACAGACAGTCAACCCTTTGACGGATTTGGCCCAAAATTTGATACGGACCTACATTCATGACGATAAAACTGTGTATAAAATTTTATCCATCTGACTTTTCAAGTTTTTGAGTTATAGCGTTCGCATGACCTCGAACATACAGGCAGACAGACTTCCCGTTGACGGATTTTGTCCAAAATTTGATAGAAACCTACAAATTATGTTTAAAGATCACATACCAAATTTCATTCCCGTAGCTCTAATAGTTTTCGAGTTATCGTGTTCACAGACACACACACAGACACACACACAGACACACACACGGACACACACACAGACACACACACAGACAGACATAATTCCAAAATTGTGTTTTTCGGAATCAGGGAGGTCTAAAACGTGGAGATTCGTCAAAATCTCGAGTTCGAATTTTTTGACGATTACAATACTTTCTCTTTGTATACTTCGTATACGAGAAAGTAAAAAGTAGACAAAGAGTGCATAGTAAAACAAAAAAAAAATAATAGTAATTTATTACCATAGCTTACAACAATACTTATATTTCCTCATAATAGTTGCCACTTCCCTTCATTTCAGAATATAAGATTGCACTCAATTATTTATATTAAGATATGCAAACCTTTTAACGTCATGACAAGGAATTGGAACACTATACATGATATTTACTCGATAAAGTTATTTAAACTGTAAATTATTCGTTCCGAGGCATCGAAAGCTAATTCAGGTTTTTCCCTTTTAAATATTTTCCAAGCTTCAGATTTGAAAATATACAAATTTCGTGACATGAAACGGAGCACTTTGTCGAAAAGGTCTGTTACTTGATGCCTATCTGCAATAGACAGAACACTACAAAAGCTAACCACGGAAATATTCGATTTCAACATAGCTAAACATTTCCTTTTGAGGTCCGACAGCTCGTATTTATCCGCAGCTTTGAACAAATCTGCAGCACTCTCCCACTGCATTTCTTGCACCTCATTCGTGTAGATGTACAACAGCAAACGACGCAGGGTGTCAGCATCTTCAGCAACATCGACGCACACGCTTGTTTTCTCATTGACGTTTTCTGTCAACATGACGCTAAGTACTTCAGATCGACAACACAAAACTACCATGTGAACAGGAAATAATTCAGTACTAGTTTGAAGAACAACGTCAGTTAAGTTTTTGTCTAGATAAAACTTGTAAAACGCATCTGTAAAGGGACATATTTCAGTGACCGAATTGTTCGTCTCTTCAACAAACGTCTCTCTCGACCCGGATTTATTGTCTTGTTGTTCAGAAGAAGCCAACTGTCTATGGTTTTCAATTATACTCCAAACAGGACCAGCACGAAATTCGAATTCACATCGCAACGTTAGCACATCGTTAGGTAATAAAGTATCTTTGTTGGACTGCAACTCTTGAATTTTAAAAAAATCCTTAAACAGTTGTGATGTTTCATATTTGCATGCGAAATGTTTTTTACAATGAGCAACTGCCCCCTCGTCATCTAATATGGCTATTTCGCAATAAAAATAAGGATTATTCTTATACTTTCCAGTCTCGATGTCCAAGCGTACAAAGTCTTCTCCGTCGCTTTCTCTATCGGAGAAAAGAATCAGGGTTAGTTCAACTTTTTTCAGAAGCCTCCTCCTGGTCTGGCCTGATTGAAGAGAGCTGAAATCTTTTACGGGTCAGATAAAGCAGTGACGATCCAAATCCAAGCGAGTGCGAGCGAAGTACATATCACGTTTTGATGTTTTACTTTCCTTTTTCCACATTCGACATCGAACCGTAAGGAGATCCTTTGGTAAGAACTGTGCTCTTCTTCGAAAAAAAACCTCGTCGGAATCGGCCAATTTAAATTCAAAGGAGTTGTCTCTAAAGGGGTCGCGTGTGAAGAAAATTTTTGTATTTCTCACTTTATGTGATGGTAATCCATTGATAGTGAGGAGTGCCAGCTCGTAATCGATTTCAATCTCCTCCGGTTCAGAGCGCTCTCCACGTCTCTCAATATTGTTACAAACATGTAAAGTCGCTTCCCAGCAATGCAAGTCTTATGGTTGGGAAGAGAGTTTTACAAGGTTAAGCATGGAGTGACCTCAGCGACTCTTATGGCATCCATGACCTTGGCGACAATTTTGGCGATTTGGTGACAAATTTGGCGACCTTGGCGACAAATAGAGGATTCCCGAAAATGCAACCCTTTTCTCGATATTTCTACTAGGAAAGGGAATACCCGAGAAAAAAACCAGGTGACGTCACGGCCTGTCGGAGAGAATATTTAAGGACGGCACTTAGATCAGAGGAGCGTCTTTGATCGACTGGTTACTTCGCTTTTAAGCGTGAACGTCTTCGGAGTTCTATCTGCTGTGTGAGCTAATCAGCTGGTGATCTGAGCTGTTATTGTCGTTACTAGTTATTTGCTGACTGTTTGTGTTGTTAGATATCAAAGTGCTGAACTGTCATTACCTGTGAATTGTTGTCCATTTACATTGGTAATCTGTGCAAGGACTACTGTTTCCTGTACCTGTGCTACGTGTTTTCCTGCATATTTGTAAATAAACCTTCATTCTCCATTATCCTGCGTGTTGGACTGTTTACACCATACACCACAAAGAGACCTTTTGCTACAATATTCATGTAGGTAACATCCACGCAATTCAGTAAATACATATGCCATGCTGTCATCTCCATCGATTCCGCAATGGATTCAGGACTATTCACTCTCATGCAAACATTCAAAGCTGAGCTCTTTTCTATTGTCCATATGTACGTTAAATGTGCCTTAATGTCGTCGTTGTTGTCCATCCTTTTTTTCCATAAAAATATACGTTGGTTTCTCTCCTACAGCATTCACACCTTATTGATAAATGAAAGGCTTTGCGACCGAAAATGATTTTCCTTTTGGAACTAAATTTTTGTTCTACTTTCAAAGACTTTAAGTTGACAATCTGTTTACTTCTTAACAAATGTTACTCCTTTATATGATATTTTAAGTCTCGATTGCGACGGCGGATTTTGTTAGATTCATATTGAGGTAATCGCACATTATATCATTCAGTTTCAGAACCACCACGGCATATTAAATAAATCTGATTGGCTGTCTTATTAATAATTTCTATTGGCTCTCTCAGTGTCTCATTCCAAATCCCAATTGGTTGCCTTTCAATCCTATGTAAAGTTTTTAAATGTAAGTTAGTTTTTTTGTTTAATTAAAATGTTCTGAGTCTAAGACAATCAATGTTTGTTCAAATAGAGTAAAAGTGCTTAGCAGTGGGACTCAATCTGGTTATGTAATCTTTGTGACTCATTAAATCTAAACTGTGCTTTTCCTTGTCATGAATTCCACTGGAAAAAGCTATCATTCTGATTACTTTCATTGGAAGCCGGAATGTTTACTTTATAAAGATGTAAAAGCGTATGGTGACTAATCTTTACATACTTTGTATCTGATATTTACCTTCCAATTTGCTGTGCTATGATTTTTGCGGAGGAAATTTTCACAACCAATTCCTTGTATGGCTTTTAAACGCTCCTCGACCTTCTTACGATTAAAAACAGGACATTATAAAGTGGGTGGTTTATATTTTCCTGGCGTAAAAACAAGAAAAAGAATAAGCCTTTTCAGTCATAACATTCTTTTTGCCTGATTAGTTCTTTAGTTGAAGTGATTTCCTCTTGTAAACTGAGTATATTTTCTTTATCTGCTGCGAATTTATTATGTCGTATTTTATCTACAGGAATGGTTTTACTTTTGGATGGGCCATTAATATGAAGCGACGTTGCTTCTTTTTCGATGAACATCTGCAACTCCTTGAGATTTCATCGTGCAACTTTGCAACTCAATGATTTATTTTTATGAGTTCAGTTAATGGATTTGTTTCTAAGCCTAAAACGCTAAAGTTTCCAATACATTCATTTGCAGTATCTAAACTCTCAAATAATAATTTAGAAGAATTTGCCTTTTGAATTTTAATGTTAAACAATTTATTAATCTGACAGTTAGCTAATTGATTTTCATTTTCGAATCTCTCACACAATAACTCCCAGCAATTTTTAAGGTTTTCTTCCCGAATTGCAAATCCACGAATTAATTTTGCGTCATTACCTTTAACAGATGCGAATGAATATTATAATTTATCTACGTTTGATAATTCTGCATTATTAATTACAGTTGCTAGAAATACTTCTTTAAATGTTATCCAATTTTCTAACTCCCTATTAAAATGCAGTAATTCAAGTTTGGGTAATTTTTAAAAAATCCGATTTATATACTTTGAACCCGCGATTTGTTTTTCGTTGTGCGTTTTAGCTGTTGCATTTTCAACAAAACGAACAATTTAATAAAACATCCTGTATATCCAAATATTTTTTTTAGATTCTCTTCATTATCATCACAATTTAACTCTGAGAATGCTACTTCTAGTTTTTGTTCATAGTTAATCACTTTCGATTTTAAAACATTAATTAAAGCTACTGAGCTGTCTGAACTTTTTAACTGCCTTTTTAATTTTCTCCTCGAATCTTTCAACTTCTGTACACACATTACTAAATTTCTGAACTGCTTTAAGGTCTTTCGCTTTTGGAGGCATTTTCCATAGAGCCCTACGGTAAATCGACGGACCAAAAATATGGTGATTTAGAATGCGAATATGATTTAAGAATTGAATTAGGTTGAGATAATCTCTCTCTATATAAACAATACCTGAATGATGATTACAGCATTATTAATTTTAAATCTAACATAATTGAAGAAAGCAGACTAAAATCAGTGACTCACCTCTGTTCCTAAATGATAAAATCAATATCCTGAAAAAGAAAGAAAAGAAAATGGAGCCAACGTTACGTCTATGTCAACAATTTTGATTGTATACAGATAATCGTCGGAATGGAGAGTCGGGAATCGATTAAGTGCATGTTCTAGTAATTGTTTACTTATAAGTGCGAACAAATATTTATTAAAGAAATGTTACTGATTTAGGTAAGCATCCGAAACATCATTATAAGAACTGTAAGTCTTTATTGCGGTAAAAAAACAGCATTCATTTATTCCATTTGAAATCTTTTTTAATTATCAATGAAAGTTTCTATGATATCCAAACTGCATTTTTTGGCTCTTTTTTTATTTTTCTATTGTATGTTGCTTGAACTTAATTTCTATTTAATTACTGAGAGTTAACTTATTTAATGAATTTGTGTTCCTTTTTATGAATGAACCTGTCAAAATTCCTATTGAAATCAGAATTATTCTAATTCTTAAGGAATCTTGATATAATTTTTTTCTCAAATTCACTACCAGATGGCGACTCTAGTATTGAATCAAAACTAAATAAAATAAAACGCAATTTATAGTTAAAATCTGAAAATATTAAAATGTTGTATTGTCAGAAGAAAAAAATTAATTATGGACGAGTTTTCTTATTTGTTTATTTTGGTTTCACAGAACTTCCGTGGCGAGGGTTCACTTCCGTTTTCCAGTAACCCTCCAATTTAAACGATCGCCAAATCCAATTGGATTCCATGTCAAGCATCAGGTTCGAATCAGTTCTTTCTTGAGTACACAAAGCGCCAAAAAAGAGCGATAAAGAGTAATTATGGCAACCTTTCCACGACAGGTTCTTATTTTAACTAAACATTGAGAGCTACAACAATAGGAACACGAAATTCAATATTCTCAAAATATCCGTAAGCCATAACAATAGAAAACTCCACTTTAAATATTAATTAATGTCGTCAAACAGGAGTGTTGAAGTTTTGAAGATTCCCATTGATTTAACATTAACACGGGAACTTAAGGCGGAAGTCCTACTTTGCCGCAAATAAATAAAACAGAAAACTCGACCATACAGAATTTCAGAACTCGTTCTCATCAGGAAGTGGGTAAAAAATTGATCGCAAAATTCTAACTTTACAGACAAGTTAAATAAAATCTTGCAAATATGACAAAACGGGCTCAGAAGTTTTGAATTCAATTTATTATTTTCAAGTTATTTTTCAATTCCGATTCGTAGCGATATACGTTTTTAAGATATTTCGTTTTCATTTTTCGTTCATTCAATATCCAGGAGAGTCGACTTAAACTTATGGTTTTAGGGGTCTATTCTGGTACCTCCGGTTGGGTTGGGAAACATCACCTTTCCCGTCGTTAACGTGCGGAAAAAGTGACGTCTCCCAACCCAACCGAGGGTACCAGAATAGACCCGTTAGAGTGCAGGTTGACTCTGCGGGAGGAGAACATTCCAGCGGAGAGATAGACACGGCGAAAGTGTGGCCAAAATTTACGTCAAATATAGAAGGAAAATTTAAATTTTAAAAATTTTAACGTTATTTACTTCAATTTTTACTTATTATTCAATGGTGATTCCACGGAATTGTATAAGCTTATATATAAAAGGCAAATACAATGACTCACTGATCAAGAAATCTCCCAAACCACTGAGACTAGAAACTTGAAATTTAGCAGGCGGTTGCTTCTTGGGTAGTAGGTGCTCACTAAGAGGATTTTTCGAAATTTTAATTGGAACTTATATTATTTAAAAATTACCTTAAATGTTAAGGTTTTTCCGGAATAACTTCGGATCCTATTATCGCAAAAAAAACTATTTTTACATCATCTTAAAGATAAGAAAATAGCTTTTCAATGACATCGATCATATTTCCATGCGACATTTTGTTCAATTTTAATTAGTGTTTCAAAATGTTTTAAAACATGAATTGTAACAATGTTTTTACTGTTGTAAATAAAATTCAAACAATCTCATTATTTCAGCAAATCTTTTATTCACGCACTTTTGCAATTGTTACGCTTGAGATATTATAAATTGTTTTCTTGGGAAATTAAGTCCAAAGCAGAATTTTCACTTTCATATTCATTGCATTGCTGAAATATTTTATCGCACCTGCTTCAAATATTTTCTTTAACAGACATTTCAGACATTTCATTTCAGGTTTTTTATTTGTTTTTGTATTCAGTCATCTAATCTAGTGCTTTCCTGTCATTTTAAAATTATGAGCCATGAAAACGCTTTTAAATTTTTGTATATTGTATGATAGGTAAATTTTTATTCAAATTTTGGTGAGGCTGAAGTGTACAGTTTTGCCGGCTGGGCTTTCGTCACCATATTCATGGTTAATCATTCTACCGATGAATGATAGATGAATCGAGTGAGAGTTATTTGAAATGCAATATTTAAGTTTCGTTAGCTGTGATACATCATACAGAACTGTATCGCTGGCATTTTAAAATTTACGTCTTTACATATTTTACTATCTGACAAATACAATAAAATAATCACTTTTTTATCCGTTTTTCCTGAGTTATCGCGGGTGAAACTGCGACGAGGAATGCTTTAAATAATGTGAAATACAAAAATAGAAACTAATATAAACGAGCGAACAAGCTGGTCGCCGAAGGCGGCTAGTTTTGTATATAACTGTGTTAATGGTGTGTGAATATAGAACTTCAAACACTGATTCTTGTTTCTTTACTTAAAACAACAACAAAATACCGGATACACTTCAGAACAATCACGCATTTCAGCATTAGTTCTAGAGTAGTTTAATAACTCGTAATCTCAACGCACAGTACCCGAAACAGTTTATTTAGTTCGTAGTGTTTTCCAGCAATCGGGTTCACTCCCACGAACAGAGAATTAAACAGGCGTTCTATCCTTTGACGGATTTAGTTCAAAATTAGCCAATAATCTACAATTTTATGTGAGGGTAATATACTAACATCCTTATCAAACCCAGCGCCGGCATTAGACTGACCGGCAGTCAGTCAACTTATGGTTGACGAATTTAGTCCAAAATTTGATACATCAGTCCGTCAGTTGAATGACTTTAGACTTTACCAAAATTGGATACGTATCAACAATTCTAATAATACTCGGTGGTCATAAATTATTGGACTCATTTGAAAAATTAATAAAGAAAACCAAATAATGTTACAACTGCGTTTTTTTTAAATGAGAGAGCAAATAAAGTTTTTTTTCAGGTAGGTGGCGTACCATTACGGCGTTCTAAATATGCTACAGCGAGAGTTTTCATATGCAATTGCTACCCATCAGCAGAAAGCGATGCGCGTTTTCTGGTTCCCTTTTCTTGAATATCTCGAAAACTACACAATTTTCGAATTACAACCGATTTAACAAATTAAAGAGCGTAACATGCTTTTATTTTTCTACCAGCTTTAATAGTTTCGCAGATAATGACTCTCAAAAATGGGAGATGCCCAAGAATTTACGACCACCTTGACCACCGTAACGGCGCGTTACCTATCTGGAAAAAAAACTTTTTAAAATGCGCTCTCATTAAAAGAAAACCGTAGTTGTAACATTATTAGATTTTTTTATTAATTTTTGAAATAAGTCCAAATTTATGACTACCCTGTAAATCTTACAAAATTGTTGTATTTTTCAATTATCACGTTACTTGCAAACGGAATGACGGCCTTCCGGTATTCGGATTTCGTCCAAATTTTCTTTTAGAAATCTACAATTTTGGATGTGAACACCTCATGCAAAATTTCACCTTTCTAGCTTGTTGCGTTTTTAAATATCGTGTTCACAGGAAGACAAACATAATTCTAAATGTTATTTTTTCATACTCTGAGAATTTTGAAATGCGGAGATGCATCAAACTTTATTGATCGAATTTTTTGACGATTACAATACTTTCTCTAGTATGCTAGAAAGTAAAAATTGTAATTCTAGTCATTTTCAGTTGTTTATATAACCATTTATTCTTGTTTTTTATATAATTAACAGTGTCATTTTCCAATACATTTTTAACGATGGAATTTTTTCATGGCGCTTTTCATTTACAATTCTCGTTTCTAACTGTGATTTTTCATTGATATTCACAAAATAATCTTTACGGCATAAGATTCAACTGCGTATCTTCAGATCCTGAAAAGAAAGCTAATTAATGAAATACGTTTTTTATAATATGCTAAAATACAAAGATAAATTGGTAAGTAGATTAAAAAAGCCAATAAAAAATAGGAAACCAAGATATTTACTTGAAAAGCATGCTTATTTCTCTACATAATTGTCATTTACATTGACACATTTATCCCATCTCTATGAGTTTTCCAATACCTGCTGCATAAAAGTCTGCGGACTGCTGTCTCAGCCACTTCTGTAACTTCCGTTCAGCGTCTGCATCAGTCACGAAACGCTTGCAATTTAACTAGACCAAAAATGTGATAAATCTTGGGGCTAACTCTGGGATGCAGGGCCGGATTGAGGCCGCTAGGGGCCCTTAGGCATTTAAGCCTCAGGGCCCCCTTTTCCCTTCCCAACTTCCAAAACCAGATATTTTAGTATTGGTTTTAATTTATTCTCTATATAAGCAATTTTAAGTAGCAAATTTTGACAAGCTGAAATCGATAACCATTTAATTGCGGATCACTTTCAAGAGAGTTGATTTCAGTAGATCGCTTATAAAACCAGCGGGAGTGGCCTCCCCTAAACTTTCTCGTATACTTTTCAAACATTTGTCATTTCCCTTCCCCCTGCGTTGATAAAAAGTTCGAACTAACTGTAACCCAGAATGCAATGACTATCAGAAGGGTTTTCATTGTTGATTATAGTGATAGTAAAATATTGAGGTGAAGAATCGTATTCAAAAAGATGCGTATGTATTAAAACTTCGCAATATTTATTTTTTTTTATCAAACTCTAGAAATGCAAGTTCCGCGTGCGGAGAAGAAAACAGGAGAATAGCTTGCGCACGCGCAGAGATTGCTTCCAGTACGCAAGTAAAACGAGACGCCCTAAATGTTTGCTTCCTTACAAAGTCTCGCGCCAGAATTGGTTTTTGGCAAACTGCCAAGTTTTCGGAGTGTCCCTTCTTTGCACAGGCATTTCTATCATTACGCATGCGCATGGAGTTCAACAAGTATGCGATTATACAGGCCGACAGACAGTCAACCCGTTGACGGATTTTGTCCAAAATTTGATAGAAACCTACAAATTATGTTTAAAGACCACATGCCAAATTTCATCCCCGTAGCTCTAATAGATTTCGAATTATCGTGTTCACAGACACACAGACATAATTCCAAAATTGTGTTTTTCGGACTCAGGTAGGTCTAAAACGTGGAGATTCGTCAAAATCTCGAGTTCGCATTTTTTGACGACTACAATACTTTCTTTTTGTATACTTCGTATACGAGAAAGTAAAAATGTAAACTTAAAGTTTAAAAGTAATTTTATACAAAATAGAAAAATTAAAAAATGACAAAACTTTTCTAACACTATCTAAACACTAGTTAACTATAAGATCGGACTAAATTATAAATTAGAAAGCAACATATTTTTTTAATTTATGAAATAGCATAATACAAAATTTACAGAAGGTAACTAACTAGTAATGTTTTTAGAATAATGTTCGAAAATTTAAACGATACTTGATTTTAGTTTGAATAAGTTCGAGTGGTCGGCCTTTGTAAATTAAATGAATACACAAAATTAATTTATTCTGGAAGTACCACAAAAATAAATAAATAAATAAATACAAAACTGTCGGGGCCCCTTGAAGTTGAGGGACCCATAGGCCCTTGCTTACTTTTCTTATTTAATCATTCTGACTTGCTGAGCTGTAAGGTGGATGTGGAAGAAGTTGGTTTCAAACAATTCTGATTATAAACAGAAAGCATTTGCTTGTGAATAATTCTTTGCAGGAAGAATGCTTTGCCGGTGCGTTTCTTCTGGGTGCTTCTTTCACCCACAAGAAACGCACAACACTTCGCTGCTCTTCTAGCGTACACTCTTCGGGCAAAGTCACCATTTTCAAATGCAGCTGCGCATGTTGTCTCATAAATTCGAAATGAGCATCAAACAGTTGGATTGTGCTGATATTTATTGACATATTTGGAAACAATTTATTACTAACTCCCCGAACTATCGGTTTGTAACATTCTTACTGATTTGCCCTTGTATATATATATTTTTAAAAACAATGTTAAAATAAATAATAACAATATGAAATTCTAACGAAAGGTAAGAAAAATAAAGATGGGTGGTTTTACAAAAACTACAGTGGAACTTGGCTTATTAGAAGCCGACTGGACCACAATAAATAGTCAATTTATACAAAAATTCGAATTGCGAAAAATTGGGTCTAAAATGATGCAACATCAATTTTTAAACTATAAATTACCATAAAAATTTAATTTTAATATTTACCATGTCATGATAAATAAAACATAATTAACAAATAAGCAGTTAGTAATTTTAATAAATAAAAAGATAATAATTGGAACAAAAATATTTTTTATAATTTCCATAAGATAATTTCAGTAAATAACTAATTTTAATACATAAAAATTATTCAGCACTCTGAATACAATAATGTTGTAATAAAACTTCAAAAGAAACAGTACGATTCACCAATTTATATCCAACATGTTCAAAGCTTTAGTGAAGTTTTTAATTGCCTTTTTGATTGAATACATTCTACTGATTCAAGTCTTCGTGTGAATTACACTTTTCAAGATATTGACGCTTGCGCAGTTTTAGTTTTCGCGTTTAGTTTTTCTTTAAATTAAA
Organism: Araneus ventricosus; assembly: GCA_013235015.1. Lineage (NCBI taxonomy): Eukaryota > Metazoa > Arthropoda > Arachnida > Araneae > Araneidae > Araneus > Araneus ventricosus. The sequence continues at coordinate 71,792 of BGPR01002885.1, forward strand.
ATTATTCTGAATAAAAAATTGAGAAGAATAAATTCGATTTTTTCTGCTCACTGAATTGTTGCCGATATAAAACAAAATAATACAATCAAATAAAATTTGATGCGTGTTATCCTTAAAAATATACTTTCATGAAGAGCTTAAGGCCTTTTAAATTTATTCACTTAACGATTTCTGAGGACATATGACACGGGCATAATTAATTCGATTCAGACGATAACGATTCTGAATTTTTAAAAAATGATTACAATTTTTAGATTTGACTTCAAATTAATCAAATGCATTCGAATTATAGACGATATCTTAACATTATTTTAATAAGAATTTCAAGAGACCAGAGACAAAATTCGAATTACCGATTAATCCGAATTAAAAATGTTCGAATTAACTTAAAAAATTCCACTATATAAATAAAACTGCAAGAGCTTACACTCTTTAACTTGAAAATACAGGGTTTTTATACAAAAATTACCCCGATTTTAAATGGCTATGTTTCCAAAACGGAAAACTTTGCAACTTTGGCCCACCAGCCAAATAAAAAAATATTATAAAGTGCAGTTTCAGTACTCTAAGATGTAAAAATCGACGAACCAAGAAGGTTTGATCATTACAAAGTAAGGAAGTCAACGAAGTGTTGTCCCACCTCTTGCTTAAATGCAAGCTTTCACCCAGCGTGGCATGGACCTGTGGAGTTTCTTGGTAAATTGTTTCCAACTACCGGGCTAAATCGGAAACAATCTAGGATGATTACAGTCGCATTCCCATCAAGTCCAAATGTGCTCTATAGGAAAAAGATGTTGTGAACTAGCTGTCCAAAGACAAATTTAACAATTTTGAAGACAATTCATAGCAAGAGGTGCCGTGTGCAGCCGGCATTGCCTTGCTGGATAGCAAGCCTAGGGTGGTGCAGAAGGAACGACAACACAACAGGTCGTAGAATTTATTCCACTTACCGCTGCCACGAATGTTTTCCAAAAGGATCCGATTATGAAAAGAAATGGCACCCCCAGACCATAATGCCCATTTGTAGGCTTTTATGGCGTGGTAATGTAAGGATAAGATCCCTGCGTTGTTTTGGGTGTCATCAGACATGTTTACACAGGTCATCAGGGGGCAGTTGGAAACAGGACTCGTCACTAAATACTATTTGTCCCCATCTGCGTCGTTCTAAGCTGATCGATACCAAAACCATTTTAGTGTATTCGGATAAGTGGTATACTGCGGTGAGGAAAAGACGGCGTAAAGGTCAACGCCAGAATAATCCACTCTTTCAAAAGTCTGCCAATGGTCGTGTTGGTAACTTGTGTGGGGGTTACACGTTGTTTGGGACGAATCTGGTGCTATGATAGATTGCATCTGGTAAACGCCATCTGGTGGCAGCAGATGGCATTTAAAATAATACAGCACTGGCCAAAATGCCGACATCTTTCTGAATCTTAACGGCATTTAACTGACGTTTTTATATAAGTCGCCCTTTATATCTGCCTTTGAAGTTATGAAAAAAAAATTACGCTTCGTTTCGCACATACGCAGTAAACAAATATTTACTAGATATGCTCATATTTTCTCTAATATTCAAGGTATTTACTTCAAATTTTAATACAAGGCTTCTCTCAGGAATGTGATTCTTCCGCGATTTTCCGCTTTTTTTTGGATTTCTCATCTTTTTCTGCTTTTTTAACAAAAATTTTTTTCTACAATTTATCGCATGGTAGGAATTTTCTCCCGCGGAGAGAAAATGTAAAAGTTCTCCCTTGCTTGCTGCACGTCCCTCCCCACCCGACCTCCTCCGGACTTTATTTTGCTTTCCTTTCGAGGGGTAAAACGGGTTGACTTTTGTAGGATACTACAGTAGCCTGTTCCGCCCTTTTAGTTCAGCTTCAGTATTTGATTAACCAATAAGATCGCAAATCTGTTCCCCGAGATCTCTTCTCTTCCAGACTTCGGCGAGTTAACCATTTCGCTCGTATTTTGTGTTTTGCGCGTCTTACTTTTCGAGACCGTGATTTTTTTTTCAAGATGATTTTCTTCCTACTTTTTTTACTTACGTTTCTGTTGTAAGGAGAATGGCCAGCGTTCGTACGAACATTGTATTCCGTTCTTTTTCTGTTGTAAGGAGAATGGCCAGCGTTCGCACGGACATTGTATCCCGTTCTTCTTCTGTTGTAAGGAGAATGGCCAGCGTTCGCACGGACATTGTATCCCGTTCTTCTTCTGTTGACGTTCGGGAAAAAGATAAACAAGCTAAAAATCCTTGGCGATGGGAACGGCTGGAGAAACAAGCTGAAGGGATATATTTACGTGATATTATTCGAAAATTGAATAAATGCGGTGTATGTTATTGTATCGTCTGCAGCAAGGAATTGGCATACGAATCCAGAGGATTTGTGGCACGTACTCACCACATTAAATCCGCAAAGCACAAGTCCTTTCTTCAGACACACAAGGAGCACTATGCATTACCTGGTGAGTTGTGGTTTAAACCTTTTATTCGTTTTCCTAACTTTTGCTATTTATGATTTTTTAAGATCTGAAATGTGAGAATGAATGTAATTTGAATTTCGGAATTTGATATGTTAATACATGTTACTTGACTTGATGCTACTTTAGTGGCAGTTTTCCCAAAGTGTGAAAAAAATGTGGGTTAAAAGCATATTGATAAGAAAAAAAATAACTTTTAAAAATAAATGTACCTTTTTAATGTAATAATTAAAATTTTATATACTAAATATTTAAATTTATTCATTAACTTTTAAATGTTATGGATTGATTTTTGAAATTAAAATACTTCTGAACTGTGTGTACACGCTTTTATACTGTAATATTTCCTAAATAATATTTATTTCATATAAAAATTATTATGTATTTGTATTTAATTTAACATGTTAAGTATTTAAATATAAATCAATATTTATTCATATTAAGAAACAAAATAGACTCATTTCAGATTTCATTGCTAATTTTCAATTTTTATAATTTTCAGGAAGTGGTGATAAGACGGAAAATGGTGGAACTCCATAGGAATTTCCCCCAGCATATGCTGCTTTTGGACCAGTGACCCAAGAAAACTGCATCACCATTTAACATCACTCAGCGATAGAACAGTGAACCTTGAAGCAATGTTGTTCGGGTTTCTTGTCGAAAACTCTTTGCCATTTGCAGTGGCACCTGATCTTCTTCTTGAGCTGGTGAAAGAGAAGTCAAAGGATAGAAAGGCTCTTAATCGCATTACTATGCACCGAAATGCTGTTTCATACAAGACAAGATTTGGCATTTCCAAGACAGTTAAAGAAGCACTCTTTGAAGATTTGCGGAAAGAGTTCTTTTTATTGAACTTAGACGAAAGTACAAACAGTAACAATCAGAAAATAGTGACAGTACTTGTCAATTGCATGATTAAAGACGGGAATATAAGTGCTAAGCACATATATTCTTACTGGGTTGATAATATCAAGAGTGAGACAATTTTTCAAGGACTAGTCCAAATCTTCGACAAGAACAACATTCCATGGCAGAATTTGATGTCAGTATTAATGGATTCATGTAACGTGATGAGGGGGGAAAATGCAGGACTGGAAGTAAAAATTCGCTCACAATGTCCTCATCTTCTGGACATAGATAGTGATTCCTGCCATCATATTCATAATGCTGCTAATCAATTTTCCAAACCATTTGGAATGCATGTGGGAAGCTTATGCACTGACCTACGTAATGATTTGTAATGGTCCCCTGATCTGCGTGCAATTTTCAGCGAAATTTGCTGTGCATTAAAAGTAAAATGCTCAATGGCCTAAACATTTGTATCCTTCAAGTGGCTTTCTACTACATATGATGCTGCTCAAGATTTGTTGAGATTATTGAGAGCATTGACTGTTTTTTTATTTCCCTTTATTGAGTGCTATAAATAGCAGCCAGTTCTTGCATATTGTGGTCAGTGTATATAAAGCTTGCAATATTGGGAACACTGCAAGAGACCACATCCAATATCTCCAAAAGACTCTTGCAATGAAAGCTCTAACACAAGCGGGCAAGGAGCGCAAGGAAAGGATCACTAAAAAGATGTTTGATCAGCATTTAGAGACACAACTTATTGCTAATCTATTTGTCTCAGTATTGTCTCAATTGAAAGAATATGTGAAACTATTTCAAAGTAGCACTCCACTTATTCACATACTTCATGAAAAGCAGTTGCATTTAGTAGAGATTTTTTTTATCCTGTTTCATAAAAGCAGAAAACGTGGCTACCTTAAAAGATTCTTCCAAAAAGATAAGAAATTTTGATGTGGAGGAGAAAAAAAAGTAATCTTCCCTCAAAATCCGTATTTATGGTGGATGGTGTTAAAAGACTCACCACTTCAGCTCCAAAGTCAAGATTGAATGTAGTGAAGAAATTCAAAAAAATGTATTGAAAGCGTATATTGAATGTTCACGAACATTACAGAAGAAGATGCCCTTGGATAATTTGCTGTTGCAATCTGCGTCGGCAATTTATCCTGTTTGTCGGAAGTATTCTCTTCCTTTGACATTAATGAAAGGTTTTCCCTATGTGATGACTAATGTCATTAATGTTGCAGAAAGAGACTTATGAGTTGGAGGTACACAAATATCATGCTACCAGTTTACAGCAACCACAGCAGAAAGAGCCAGTGGATAACTGGAAGTTAAAAATTCTCGACAATATCCACTAGTGTCAAATATGGCATGTGCCATGATCGCCTGTTTTCATGGGCGTAAAGTTGAGCCGAGTTTTAGTATCATGAACTCGCTCGTTGTTTCTGAAACAAATAGACTAAGTGTAGAGTCACTAGAGCCGTTCAGACAGTGAAGTATGAGCTTATGTCTGAAAAGAAATCTGCAGTTCAATTGTATAAGAAGAAGGACTATCTTAAAGATAAAGTGGACAGAAATCTCTTTAAAAATATGAATTCAGCATCAAGGAACTACAGAGCAGAAATTCTTAGCAAAAAAAAAAAAAAAATGTTTGTGACAAACAGTCAAGTCCAAGAAAAAAGCTAGTGTCAAAGGAAGCTGCAAAGAAGAAAATGCGGGAGATGTGGAGACCTGGGTATCAAAGAATATAATAAATTAAATCCCATCTTTAAGTTATTATATAGTAAACGGTGGAGAGCCTATTTCTGTCCGAATTTGATTTATTAACTTGAAGTCAACAGAATGACCGGCATGTGTGTCTCTTGTCGTCCATTCGGCCTGTCGTTCGCACCACATTCGACCGAATAACCGACAAGGCGACCAGTAAATCCGACTAAGAGATCCAAAAGATTGATGAAAATTTGTTTGTTTTGTTACTTCCATAGACTGTTTTGATCACTTGTCGGTGCAATTATGAGGGGAAACTAAAGTATCTGTATTATACAAGAGTTGTGGAGATATACAGTGTTCAATCCTCTCAACGACAATTTTTCTTCGGCACTGAATTTTTCAGCCCGTAGGCATAATATTAAAATTACTTCTATTATCGGCCACTCAAACCACTCTTAGCGGTCGGGTTGGTCGTTTGTTCAACTTCAATGAAACAAATTAATTTTGTCTCTCCGACTATGGTCCTTGTATTAAGAGAAAATGGAGGAAAGAAAGAACACAAAATTCATACACTGAAAACAACACCGGAAAACAAATTGAAATGAATTATACATTGCCAATGTGAAGACAAAACCCCTCTGTCTCTGTAGGGGTTGGGCATTCAAGAGTTCATGTGTGTCTTTCTAATGCTGATTCGAACTTTGACAAAAAATCTACTATCGGTTGCGACCACCAGCGAATGAAACTTTCAGCTAAACGACTTTAGAAAAATACGTAGATGATATAATTGCTTTTTCTCAACAACTTACCGACGAAACAATTAGGGATATATTTTTCCAAGTGAAAAAAATTGAAACAATTACCTCAGAAAGAGCTTAAGATCAAAGCAGACACAAATTTTATTAAAAGAATTTGTATAGAGAAAGAGAGAAAATTTCTGATTAATTACTTTTTTTGGATAGTTCTTAGAATCCGCTTTATCAGAAATGACGAATATATATTGTTACAATCATGGAAAGTCGCTTCCCAGCAATGCAAGTCTTATGGTTGGGAAGAGAGTTTTACAAGGTTAAGCATGGAGTGACCTCAGAGACTCTTATGGCACGCATGACCTTGGCGAAAAACTTGGCGACCGTTTTGACGATTTGGCGACAAATTTAGTGACCTTGGCGACATATAGATGATTCCCGAAAATGCAACCCTTTTCTCGATATTTCTATTAGGGGCCGAGATCCAGGTTTTTCCTGAAAATTCTATGTGACGTCACGGACTATCGGGGAGAGTATATAAGACCGCGTTTGGATCACGGTAGTGTCTTTGATCGACTGGTTACTTCACTTTGAAGCGTGAACATCTTCGGAGTTCTATCCGCTGTGTGAGCTAATCAGCTGGTGAGCTGAGCTGTTATTGTCGTTACTAGTTATTTGCTGACTGTTTGTGCTGTTAGATATGAAAGTGCTGAACTGTCATTACCTGTGCATTGTTGTCTATTTGCATTGGTAATCTGTGCAAGGACTATTGTTTCCTGTACCTGTGCTACGTGTTTTCCTGCATATTTGTAAATAAACCTTCATTCTCCATTATCCTGCGTGTTGGACTGTTTACACCGTACACCCACGGTAAAATATTGTGCAACAATATATATATATATATTCAACTATTAATTTCAGGCCTAATTTCTTTTTCTAATTAGTTATTTATATACTATACATAGCGTGACGCAAATAAATTTTCTTCTTTTTTATGCATCACACAAAAGTCAATGTTCAGTAGCTGCCGTAAGGATTAAGATATAGATTTTATTTCATTTTTTGTCTTTTAGAAAATATTTGCAATTCGTAAGTTATTTGATAATGCATTTATTTTGTTTTGTACAGTATTTTTTATCAATATAGTTAATTAAAGTATCGTTTTCTTAAGAATACATAATTTTTATTAAACCTATTTATTATTGCGCACATCACACAAACGAATTGATGAAAGCTGCAAACCATTATTAGCTTTCCGTGAAGCGGAGTGAACCAAAATCCTTTTCTGACTTCATCAAATGCCCTCGTGACTGAATCTTCCATGTAAATTGTGAATTAAAACCTATTCTTTATATGGTCGAAGTTCGAGGAGGTGATCGGAAAAAAAATGCGCAAATTTTAAAAACTGGTCGCAATTTTGTTCTGAATCGCCCTGTATACATCTGCTATATATGCAATCCCAAGCTTCAGCTATTTATTCATTGAATGCCAAATTTGAATCAAAATAAGTCAAACGTCTTTGTGTATGAAAAGTCATTGCATTCGGCTCATTACTTCTGGTTGCGTCGGATTTTATACTTTAGAGTGTTTATCACATCATAAATTTAACAACTTCTTAGTGAAACAAGGGATCGAGTGGGTCTGAAGAATAGTCGGTTGATGCGAAAAGATGAAGTGAAGTGGAAAAAGAAAACAGTGATCTTTCAAACTATTTTCTACTTACGCTGTCAATTCTCCTCCATAGAGGTTTCATATCTATAAATCCATTCCATGTCCATAAATTAAGGATATTGACAATTAGCAAGGAGGCCCCAACTCTTAATGCGCTTCATGTGTGACTAGTACGATCTCATTGTAGACGAACGCGCTTGTGCACTATCCTCTTTTCTTGCACACAAATCAAGCAACTTATAACTTTTCTTTTTATCTTTATCTCTTTGATTTCGATGTATTTTTTCATATTATTTCGTTTTCCGTGTTGTTCTTATGTTTGTTCTTGCCCAGGATAGGTTTCTTTTTTTCATTATTGTTTGTTTTTGTCCATGTTATACGCATTTTCATTTTTAAAACATAAAATTCATCTCCATCCATCCAAACCGGAAAGGAGCCAAATGGCTCTAAACACGGGGATGCAGGTTGTGTAATGTATAGTAATAATGCAGGAAAGCCCTTTGTTCTGGTGTTCAGCTAACATGATTTCTGCACCAGTTAGACTGGTGCAGAAAACATGCGAGTGGAACACGACGGACTGGCCTACGGACATACAGACCATACTATTCCAATCGTCTGCCTCAAATCTGTAGTACCCAGTGGCGAATCCAGGGGGGGGCTATCGGGCTGCAGCCCCCCCCAGAGCTAAACCAAAAATCTTGATTTAATTTAAAATCACTACAAGTGCTTGATCTTAATTTTCATTTTAAAAAAATAGTAATAAAATCGTGACAACATTGCTTTCTGACTTGACAGGCTCGAAAATTTTCCACTTTTCTAGTCATTCCACTTGCACTTGTAGCGTTGGCGCGGTCGAAAACATATTTTGGCTAGTTATTTCATTGTATTTTTTATTAAATTATCGAAAATATTGTAGTGTTCTTTATTATTCTTATTGTCAGGAGAGGAAAGCCTGTAAAGTTAGTGTTTTGGCTTATATAAGCCATGAGGTTTGACATTCGTCACGACTATACAAAATTTTTATGACCTCCGCCCCCCCCCCCCCAGACCCGAATCCTGGATTCGCCACTGGTAGTACCCATAGACGAGACGGGTCTGCTGCAGTTTTTTTTTCCTGTTTCCTTTGACAGCTACTGCTAGTAGTCTTGAAGCGCTTGATTCGGAGATGAAATGAACTGAAACTTATGTTTACGTTTCCATTCTATTGGAATCGCTGCCATTGCCCGGAGATGGCACTCTATAAAATTTCCAATTCCTAGTATACTTCCATCTGCGCCCGGTCACATTCTAACCAATGGACTATTCTGTGAATAGAAATTTTCCATAGGGGTTCTCTGAGTCATATCTACTTGTCTACGGCAACCACATGCCCACTCGCTGGCTTTTGAATTATATGAAATCACACATACCATTCCTTTTATACACTCCACCAACTGCTCTGTCCCTACGAGATACTTTCTGCGCAATCTAGTGGCTTATATCTGCTTGTCACAGAAGCATGTTACTCCAGAAAATACGAGAGTTCTATTTCATCAGCAGATTTTGCTAGAGTGAGAAGGTTTTTTTTTTTTTTGAGGATTCTCAAATATCATTAATTTGTGGACATGAATTTAAATTCAAGTTTTCGTCTGCATTTTATTTGCTTAACGATATATTTATCTCTCTTGTAATGGAATTAATTATTCTTATTTGTTTAGTATTATAAAGCTGTTCACAGGGTTGTAAAAATCTAAATACGGATACATCTGGGGAAGGATTAATCCATTTAAATCATTTCGTATGTAACAGAAAAATTTCAGTTCGCAAATATATATAATATACGAGCGACCCTTTAAAATGAATTAAGTTCGTGTGTGAATTGAGGTTTAACTGTAGTCTCAACTTCTCTGTAAGAAACTTATTCAGATCTACGAAGTTTTAGACTATAACACATACATATAATTACATATAGATTTTGAAAATGAATACAGTTTTTTCACCAAGAATTGCATAGTCCCGATCTCTTTGTTTGGGATTTACTCGATAAGGACTGAGCCTAATGAGGTTTCTGGCAACGTACGTAACAGATTTTGATAGCGAATTTTGTTCGTGTGTATGTGTGAACCAAAGTTTGACTGTAATCTCAATTTCTTTGTTTGGAACTTACTTGATGAGGACTTGGGCTTTCGAGGACGACCCATGTTACAGATTTTGAAGTGGCAAAGAGTCACATAAGGTCTTCCAGATGCTCTGAAATTCAAGAAAAAAAGTACTTAGAAAACATAAATAGAAAATTAGGGTACAATTTGAGAAATTGTTATTTTTCCTTAGCTTTATTCAAAGAAAGTTGCATCTAAAACATGGAATCAAAGTTTTATTTTAAATAATTTTTTTCCTGTGGTTATTACTACATATCATTTCAAAAAAAGTTCGGGGTGGGGCATGTTCTAACTTTCACTGGAAACGCCATGCTCATTCGTGTAATGCAAGCGTACTTGTGACTACAACAGGTATTTTAGTGACCAGGGCTGTGTAATGTTACTTAACAATGATTTTATTAAAATTTGATACCCTAACCTTTATCCTATTTTCATATTATACATAATTTTTTTTCCAAATTTAGATGAAAAAGCATTATATCAAAAGTATAAGGGAAAACTGCTGTATAAATGAATTTGTAACAACGTTTGTATCCTGATTTTCTAATATTGGGAGGACGAAAATTCTCTATTCTGTGATTTTCTCGATAAATGTAGAGTTAATACCTAGATACAAGATGATTAAAAATTCAACGCTGATAGGGAAGGTAGGAAGCACAAAATATGCTAAAATCACATTGGAAAGGATAGCCGAAAACGCTAACAGGACGAACTAGAAAGCACTTTTCGTCATCGCTATAGTTGCACTTCAGTGCTAGTCATTGAACACTTAGAGGCCCAGTGTTGCCTTTAAGCAGCTTACCCAATTTTGGCATCTAAAATCTTGAGAATAAGACTGAAGCTCTAATGGCTGTTGTTGCCAATACGGCACATACTGAAATTTTTATTAAATCAATTGACAACTTACAGATGACAGCCTGGGTGCTGATAAAAAATTACAAATAAATTAATGTTTTTCACTCGAGGCTGCATCTTTTTAGCTTTGTTTGCACGCTTGAAAATACCATATTTTATTCTGCAATGTTAAAGAAATTCCCCTTATCTGTATTATTATTTATTAACATTTATATGTAGTTTACATTATAGAATTTTATCGAGGAAATTTTTGTTCTGAAATAAAGCCCTGTGTTGTCAGTTGGTAACAAGCTGTTTTTTGCCATAAACCTTACTCAGAACAAAATAGGATTTTTAAAAGAATTTTTTACATGTTTTATTCAAGAAATGAAAGCCACCCCCAAAACATTTTAAAATTAGTTTTTTTTAAAACATCGGGTTTTTAAGGGTTAATTTCCCGCCTGTCTACGAAGAACACACAATATTTTTACGAATGCTGATATGGTGGTCATTTATTTATTTTCTCACGCCGACGCAGCCTGAGCAAAGGGTGTAAGGGACTGATTCGGACGGCAGGGAATTTGAGTTTAAAAAACAACTACAAAACAGATTAAAAAAACCTTACCTCAAAACTGAATTACACAGAATACAAAAAAGCAACAAAAAAAGGAAAAATTCTGAACAAAATACTTTACTCAAAAGGCAAAACAAGTGTCAATGAAAAATTACTAATTCCATCACAACACGAAATAAACCCTTTTTAAGGCCTTGCGAAGTATACTTCCCACTAAACTCCTCAATTTTTAAATGCATTTTTTAAGGTTGGCGTAAGTTCTCGCCTAATTTTTCGATGAAACGAAAACCTGGATGTTTCAATTTCTTATCTCAAACCATAACGAAGTGTCTTAACTTGGTAAATAATTGTTAAATAATAAAAATAATTAACAAAACATAATGTCATCCAACAAGCTAAATGAATTTCTTTTCTTAAATTCATTTCATTCCCGAAGTTATTTTACTATACCATTTCTGAAAAAAATGGCCCTTTAAAGGTTTAAAATACAGATAAACCAAAACTCAAATAAAAACAAAAACTGAAGATATAAAACACATTACAGCATGTATGACATTAAAAAAATATTTAAAATTTTATGTCTTACTAGCAGTACGCGCACGGCGTTTCCTGTGGAATCGGGACTGGGGAAAAAATGCCAACAATGACACAAAAAAGTTTCGAAAACAAAATCAAAACAAAAAATACACATTATTGATTTTCAATGACATTTATCAAAACAGAAATGTATACATTATTGAGATGACGATGACGCGAATGTAATGACGTCACCTGCCGGAAGAAATCGGATTGTAATGAAGGCATGTGACGTCATCTGCCGCGTGGAAGGTCACGCAGCAACCAATGAAATTGCAACAATGCGTGCTGGAATCGTCCGGAGAAATCTCGCTAGCAAAAAAACTGTTTGAACTGGTCAGGGAAAAATTAATTTAAAAAAAACGAAAAAAGATATTTTAACAGTTCTTGTTTTAAATCCGACATAAATGTTCAAGTTATAAGCTGAAAAAAATGAAAATTATAGAGATGTTAGAACGTCAGATGAGATAATTTGAAGAAATCTTTATTAAAAATTATCATAAAAGTGACTATTTTTCAAAAATTTCTCAAAATTCAGTAAATTACGTTAGACGTACGAAACAAACTTCATTAGAACGGAAATCGTTTGTTCTTTCCGATGGTGTAACTGTTTTTTTTGTACAATTATTCGAAGCCATGCTATTGAGAAATGAGTGCGAAAAATCACCCAAAACAACACAAAATATTAAATAAAAAAATTTCTAGATTAAATTTTAAAATTCTTGCTTCGAGGTGCATTCAGTCACCATTACGACTACCTGTGTGCCAAATTTCATGGCTGTAAGTGCGATAGATTCGTCTGGACATCGCAGACCACACACACGAATATTGCCTTTTATAAGTATAGATAAAAAATCCAATTTCACTAAAACGTTGAAACACTTAACGAGATCCGAAAAGCGGCATAGCTTTGGAGACCTGAAGCGTGTTTTGGCGACCAAAAAAATTAAGTAATATAATTTAAATTTTCCAGCAAATGTCCAAACCGAGAGGACCAGCGAGATTCATTGTATGGTGAAGAGAATCGAATATGAACTTTGGAATTCTTTCCATTGGTTGATCAGGTCTAATATTTACTACACGTCTACTATTTTTATGTCAAGACCACATACCACATTTCATTTACGTAGCTTGTCGCAATTCTGACTTGCAGGGTTCACATTACACGAATTGACAAACTGACTGACAGTTTACTCTTTGACAGATTTGGCCCAAAATTTGACACACATGTATAATTTTGATATAATTCATGCATCTACCTTGTAATATTTCTGAGTTATCGTGATCACATACAAGCAAATAGACCGTCAACCCGATGATGGATTTAACCCAAAACCTGATTTATCAAGAACTGTGCTGATAAAACCAAAAGGCAAATTTCATCCACTTCGCTGATTGCTTTTTTGGATTTTCGTGAACGTATGCATTAACGCCATCCCATGTCCCTGATGTCTATAACCTCTAGGGTTATCGGCATCATGGGCATGGGGTGGTGTTAATGCACACGATCACGTATGCATGCGGACGGATTGACAGACAGGCTTAACTTTGAATAATTTTTCAAAATTTGATAGTGGTCTACAGTTTGTGATGAAGACCACCTTACGAAATTTATCTGACTTGCTCGCTCCGTTTTTCAATTATCGTTCACTGAGACAGATATAGTTTCTAAAAATTATTACTTCGAATTCAGAGATGTATATCATGTGAAGATTCAACAATGCCTCGATGTCGAAATTTTCGCTTACTACATTACCGTCTGTCAGCGACGAGATCTCTTCCAACCAAGTTGTCTGGATGGTAGAGGTCGCTATAAAAACACTTTACCGGCGGGGAATCCAGTTCGAGTAGGTAAAAGTTAGTTCAAATTTGTTACATTGGCGCACTTAGCGCCAAATGAGAAGGAACGTGCAACTGCGGGAAAAACTGAGAATATAAATGATCAACTACTCTTTTTCCCGCCACAAACTGGCGCCAAGAATAAAATAAAACACAGAGTTCTGTCGTATTCCTCCTATTCGAAATGGATATTCCCTAACATAACCAGTTGCTATAGCGACCGCTACCAACCAGACAACTTGGCGAGCAGAGATCTCGTCGTGGACACACAGTACTTTCTCTTTCAAGACTTTGCATATCCGAAAGTAAAGCCTCTATAACTGGAGTATACATACCAACAGACCTATATATAGCACAAACAAATATACAGCACACTTACGCTCTTTCTTGAATTACAGCACCTAAGAAGAAATTAAAAAAAATATGATATATTTTATTCGTATATTATTTAAAATTCTATTATTTAAAAGAAATTCTATTTTCGGTATATTACTCTTTTTTAAGCAGGAAACTTCCCATGCTTTTCATTTAGAAGCTACTTAGTTAAGAAACAGTGGCTATTTTTTAAGGGATAAGATAACTGAGTCCCTTCAGTCAAAGTATAATGTTATATAGAATGTTCTTATGAAACTTATCATTAACAAAAACCTTTTAAAAATTACTGTCAACATTTGAAAAATACCGTCCAATAAAATATTTGTATCCAGTAAGAAAATAATTAGACATTAAACCTTTAAAATTAGACATTTTCTGAAAGGTAGTGCTTTCGCCAATGTTTGTGTCTTTTTACCATCAACATTGGTTAAACTTTTTAATCGCGAGTCGACTTTTTCTCCTAGCTCCTTTAACGCCGAGACGTTTTGGGAGGATGTGACATGAATTGAATTCTTCCAATCTGGGTGGTCATTTGCCCCACTCTCCCACCCCCTGCTATAACCTTCCCTTAATGTGCACGGAAATAGGCTGAGATGGGCAAGGATAATTGGACTCCCTACCGCGCTTATCTCCGAAGCGACCTCAGAACCTCATCTCCCCTCAAAAGAAGCCAACCGTCTCACACCTGCTTTCGTCGATGCTAAGGCGAAATTTCTAGAACCGCCCCGGACCACCTCGCTCGATGTGAGAGAGTTTTAATTGTGTTTTTTTGGTATCAGTGTAAACATGGAGAAAGAAAAAGTGCACTTTCGGCTTTGTTTACTAGACTATGTTTACTTACTATGTTTTTTAATCTGCAAAGATATAGTTCGAAAATTCAATAGTTTTATTGAATTTTATAAAGGCTGAATATTCTAAATACCATACATACTTATCATTAAAATGCATAATTTAATTGCGAGGATTACTATTCGAAGATTCAAGTTTAAAAATATCATTTTGTGGAAAAAACTTCATTATTTTGTTTCTCTTAGAGACCAACAGAAATTCTACTCGCTGCAATCCCAATATCTTTCTAAATCCGAACGGTATTCGACTGGAATTTTTATATAAGCTGCTGTATATATCTGACTTTCAAATTATGAAAGAAAAATTATACTATGCTTCGCTCATGCACAGTTAAAAATTATTTACTAAAAATGCTCATATTTCCTTGAATAAGTAAAGTGTTTACTTTGAATTTAAATATAATGTTTCGATGGCATAGTGTCACGTTTTAGGTAAATTCCGTATAATTTGGTTGAAAACTCCGCATATTATAAGCAAAACACATACGGAAAAACTTGGGATTTTTTTACGAAAATCTTTGCATCTTCCCTAAGCATGCTGTTTTTACCAAAATATATGTAAGTATTTCGCGAGGAAAATAAAACCATTGATGATAGTTTCAAATTATTATCAACTTTCTGCGAAACGGGGTGAGCCCAAATCATTTTCTTCTTCTTCACTTTCTGGCCTTTACTATAAAATGTGAGTCCGAATATTTACTTCCCCCGACTTGTTGAGTCAATGCCAAATCAAGTTACTGTACTTCTCAGTGTAAAAGGATGTCCCTCACGATATTGGGAGGTATCGTATGAATTTTTGCTCTTTCCAGTGTAAAATCGAACATAACCTGTATTGATTACTATGTGTTAGAACTGTGAACTGTCACCTTTTGTACCATGCATCCGAAACACAATATTGTTGCGAAATGTCTTGCTGCGGGTGTATGGTGTAAACAGTCCAGCGCGCAGGATAATGGAGAATGAAGATTTATTTACAAATATGCAGGAAAATACGTAGCACAGGTACAAAAAAAACAATAGTTCTTGCACAGATTACCAATGCAAACAGACAACAATTCGCAGGTAATAACAGTTCAGCACTTTCTTATCTAACAACACAAACAGTCAGCAAATAACTAATAACTAGTAGACCAAAACTGCACCTTCAATAGCGCTCAGCTCATGAGCTCGCACTGCGAGTAGAACTCCAAAGGCTTTCGCGCTCCAAGGTGATTCCAGTCGATCAAAGACGCTCCTCTGATCTAAGTGCCGTCCTGAAATATTCTCTCCGACAGGCCGTGACGTCACCTGGTGTTTTCTCGGGTATTCCCTTTTCTAGTAGAAATATCGAGAAAAGGGTTGCATTTTCGGGAATCATCTATTTGTCGCAAAGGTCGCCAAATTTGTCGCCAAATCGTCAAAATGGGTGCCAAGTTTGTCGCCAAGGTCAGGGTGCCATAACTGTCGCTGAGGTCACTCCATGCTTAACCTTGTAAAACTCTCTTCCCAACCATAAGACTCGCATTGCTGGGAAGCGACTTTCCATGTTTGTAACAATATGTACCACGGATGATTGATCCGAAGTACATGTTTTCAGATTATAATACCATGCCACGAAGCAAGACAGGGAATAAAACGTGAAAATATTGATCCTGAAGCTATAAAAAAGCAATTGAAGCTGTGTTTGCTAAAGGAAAAAAAATTTCATTTAGAGAGTCTTGTAAAGTGTTTAGAGTTAAATTTACAACATTGGCATTTGACGGCTTTTAAGAAGTATAGAGAAGAAAAATTCAATATGATAGTCGGTACGACACAAGAAAAGTACTTTCTGATAAAGAAGACATCTATTTAGTAGAGAATATAAACAAAGTGGCAAAGATGAACTATGGATTGATGAAGAAAGGAATTCTGAGTCTGGCTTATAAGTTTGCAATGCCCAATAATAAAATCGACCTGTCAGATGTAACAAAAAAAAACAACTGGAGAAGTATCTTTGAGACTATTAATGACAAGGCAAACTGCAAAATTATCCGTTAGAAAGCCAGAAAAGACAAGTCTGATCTACCGATTTTGAAACCTTCTTGAAAACCTTCGAAGATGCACAGCTAATATTATTTTGCAAATATACATTGGATTTTTACTGATTTCCTATTTCTACATCAATTGTTAATTCAAGGTACATGGATATGTGTTTCTGTATGATCGAAAGTACACAACCATCTAATAAAATGAAACAATTTGAATGGTTTTATAATTCTTTTTTTTTTAAATTAGCCTTTCTTATCTTTTTGTTTTTACCTAGATAGGCGGAGTTGGGGTATATTGATACACAGGAACATTGATACAGTCCATACATTTTGATGATTGGAATGGCTGAAGATGTTCAGATCCCCTCACATATATGCCACTTTAACCTTTA
Organism: Araneus ventricosus; assembly: GCA_013235015.1. Classification (NCBI taxonomy): domain Eukaryota; kingdom Metazoa; phylum Arthropoda; class Arachnida; order Araneae; family Araneidae; genus Araneus; species Araneus ventricosus. The sequence goes on from BGPR01002885.1 coordinate 88,831, forward strand.
GCATGGGATATATTTTTCGGCCATGTTGAGTCAAAAGTTAATTTACAAATGAATCAGACCCCTAATCTTCTCGTCTAAATGAATTTTACTCTAAGTATTTGTCGCGTGATTTCCTCAACTAGTTATGTTTTCCTGCCAGGGAATCTACTCAAAAGGTAGGAAAAAACATTTATTTTTCTGAACTGTATTAAGTTTTGAGGTTTTTAAGCGTCTTTTTTATTAACCATTTGTTTTAAGTAAAAAAGGCTGTTGGGGCACATTGATACGCGTCCTCTGTGTGTATCAATGTTCCTCAACAGAAACTACTTTGCAAAGTCGTTTTCAGAAATGGAAATTATCTAAGAGAAACACGCAATTAAGTATTTGTTTAAACAATGAAAACTGTTTGTTCTGCTAGGTATTAGCCGAACCATGGTGTCCGCTTCTTTCGGTTACTTCAATTTCGCTAGCGGTCTTACTTTACACTTACTTACACATTTCCTATGCAATATTTAACAGGAGGAGAAAATATGATTTGCTTACCTTCTGAAACACTTGCAAATTGAACGACATTGAGAAGTAGAACGAACACAAGCAGCGCCACAGCAGAAGTCTTCATGTTCTGCCCAAGAAACAGAATTCAAGAATTAGACGTTTTCTTACTTAAAACCAGTTACCAAACAAAATCGAATATTATTTTAAAAACGATTTATGACAATAAACTCAGTAGTTGTCTACTATAAAAAGGGTTTTCTAATGATTAAATAAAATTTTAGAAATTTAAATTTAATAATAATGGCTTTAAAAACACACTTCTCTTTTTATACTAAAAAGTAGATTTTTTATTTAAATTTTTTTCTACTGTTTTAATCTTAAATTTATGATTCATTATTGTAAATTTTATGGAATTACTGAAATACTTTTTTTAAAATTCACTACTAGGTGGCGCCATTCGTTTGGAATCAAAATTTAATTACATTAATCGATTAACGGATTGCTCTAAAAATAATGAAATGGTTAAAATGCTGCAAAAAATATTATAATAGTAGTGTCACCAAAGAACACACAAGTGTACAAAATTTCAAAACTCCAACCAGTAGCGGCTCGTGAGCTCAGAAACGAGGTGGGCTGCAAAAAAAATGTTTATCAATGAATACAATTTTAAAAGTTACTTTATCTCTAAGTAGGCCAAATTTTTTAATTCCAAATGTGAAATTTCCTACTTTTTAAACAAAGTAAATAACCGGCATACGACATTTTCTATTAGTTTTACTAATGAAAATTAAAGTGAATGTTGATGTGACGATTCCTCTGACGGAAAAAAAATAATAATCGGAGCTCCACATATATATTTCCCTCCTTGCCCAGTTCACTCGGGAACGCTCTTTCAAAAATGAATATCAAAAAACTCATTTACAGAAAATTTATTTTTAAGCTAAGACATATTAAATACATTTTTTACTGAGCTACTCTAAAAATTTGAAAGTTTTAGAATAGTATTATTTGCTTGAATCTGTCGTCGTAACATGAAACGAAAGCGAAACTCATAAACAGCCAATGAGATTTCAACTTGTGTGTGAGCGAGGAAAAAAGAAAAATATATTTAAAAAAGCATTTTTTTTTCGTTCAGTTGGCTCCGTGCCAGCCAGAGCTGTGTTGAATTTCAGCCCATAGCCCGTCTAAGTTAAAGGAAGAAAGATTTGCTTTTTCACTCCAGATTTTCTGCTCAGTGAATGGATTTCGGGGAGCAGAATATTTTGTAGCTCAGACCTGCGTCTCTCCTCGTTTGGATTCGTTTTATGCCCTTTTTACAATTCTTTATTGCTTTTTTGCATTTTCGTAAGTCATTGAACTCTGAGAGTGGAAAAGTAAGCAAATAAGATTAAAAACGAAAAATACAAGTTTACAAAATAATGTCAGGGGTGCTGCAGCTATGCAGCCCTAATGGACGAGCCACCACTGACTCCAACGCATCATGAATTGAGTGAGAAACCGATTCGAAATTCTATTTTTACAAAAACGAAACAAGTGAAGTTAAATAAAAATATATAAAAGAAATTATAGGGGTGGAATGATATTATATTTTCGTGATTTTCAAAAGGAATGCATCGGAAATTTCTGTTGAAAAACACGATGTGAATGTATTCTCACCAAGACTCTCTCGTATATTTCCACAATATAGAATTTTTTATTCTTAACTTCATC
>BGPR01002885.1:91024-156861 GCA_013235015.1 Araneus ventricosus
TTTTGGACCTCTCTCCTTCAAACGATTGGGTCCATTTCAATGCGTCGGAAATTCCTGTTGAAAATCTCGAAGTGAATGTATTCTCACCAAGACTCTCTCGTATATTTCCACAATATAGAATTTTTTATTCTTAGCTTCATCATTTAGTGTATATAATAGAACTTATAGGGGTGGAATGATATTATATTTTCGTGATTTTCAAAAGGAATGCATCGGAAATTTCTGTTGAAAAACACGATGTGAATGTATTCTCACCAAGACTCTCTCGTATATTTCCACAATATAGAATTTTTTATTCTTAACTTCATCATTTAGTGTAGAGAATCGTGTATGCGTTTTGGACCTCTCTCCTTCAAACGACTGGGTCCATTTCACACAGGTCTGCTAATTTAATGTCAAGACCATATACCAAATTTCAATTTTTTGGCATAAGGGTGTCGAACTCACTGCTCGTGGGTAGCATCCAGAAGAAGGTATTATTATATTGTAAATATCATTTGAATGTTGCATAGTAACTATCCCACTCCTAATTTTACTATGCAATTTCGTGCTCATTCTATTTGGTTTTCTTTGAATTTATTTTTAATTTAAATTTATGTCAGTAGAGATATTTTATTCTTATTATGTTCCTTTTACAATTTTGGGACGAGTATTTTAAGCGTTTTTCTAAATTTTTCTTAAAAACTTATTATTTTCATGTTTTATTTTCTTCGTCAATTTTTTTATTTATTCAGACTTCACTATTGATTCCGCTTATATGCTACTTTTGTTGTGTTAAATTTTTATAACTCAAAATTGTGAAAACATCTCGTACTATGTTCTTTTAATATTATCTGTTTTACAAATTAAGTTATTCAAATTCTAAGTTTGCCATTTTTTTTTTGGGGGGGGGATTCATTGAAGTTTCAGGCATGCCCATCCAACTCACAGGGAGTTGCTTTGGCTCCGAGTTCGGGGGTATGCGTGGTGTTAAGACAAAGATGAATATCATTGCGGCCCAGGAAACATAATAACACGTTACAAAATTTTTAATAAAATTTTCTCATCTTTATCTTTAAAATTCCTAATTATGCATAATAATTTTTTATACTCCTAATTCTATTAAAATTCCTATGTTTCTAAAATTTTTATATTATTAATCATAATAAAATTCTTAACTACACATATTTATTTAGAAATGTTTTCTTTATTTTCTTGGCTTTTCTCCATATATTTAGAATCAGTATCTTATTATATGCAAATGAAGAAAATCGAGTTCTTGTATCGTACAGATGCGAATCCAAAAATTCAGTGAAGTTCGGATGCCCGAATTTTGCAAGTATTTGCCAGACAGGTTTGGAAAGACTCGGAAATTGGAATATAGAATTTATTTCCCTGTTTGGAAATAAATTGTCAGTGCGAACAAGGAAAAGAGTCTCCTGTCAGATCCAGAATTACTGACATTCAACTTGGATCAGTTTTGAAGGTAATCTGCGTGCAAAATATTCCTCGAAGTAAGTTTTCTCGAAGCAATATTTCGAGTTTCATAATAATTCGAAATTTTCATATATTGAAGTTTAGTGCTCGATTAAATGCCTTTTAAAATAAAATGCAGCATTCTGATATCTCTGTCTTCATCCCATTTCAAGGTAATATTTTAAAATTATTTGAAAATTTATTTCTTTAAATTCATTAAATTGCTTACTTAAATGCAGCAATTCTGAGGGTTTTATTCAGCTTTCTTTTATAAATGACTAGTTGGTGCCCACGATTTCGTTCACGTAGTAACATATTAATGGTACCTTTTGTCCTTCCCCGTTCTTAACCCTCCTAGCGGCGGGAACGTCTTTTTTCGTTTTTCAGGTTCAGTTCAAAAGCAGATAGTTCGTATTTATATTTAAATTTTCTTAAACAACGATGGATCCAGTATTCTTAGGATTTCAGAGAAATAATTAAATGCAAAAAACATAGGCTTATTCACTGTATAAGTTAAGTTTTCTGTCCTGAAAACTAAAATATCAAAATAATTGGGAGCTTGGAGGGTTAAACATATCAATGTTTCTGGACCACCCTGATTACAATATTCTTCGCCTTTCGCTCTGGCTGGAAGGATGACAGGGCTGTCAGTATAACTGACTCTGGAGCACGCCATATACACTGGCCTCCAAAAGTTAAGGTGCAACATGTTTTTCGAAGCTCACCATAAAAGAAATGGCAGTAACAATAAAATTCATAGTTTATATGAATGATAATAACGAACTTAAAAAAAACTTATGCAAAACGATAGCTACCATTTTTATTTTATAGAAAAGAACAGGTATGTATGAGTGAGAGAAAAATATGCAATGATCAAGTTTTCGTAATTTCGTGTGTAAGTTTTGTTGATTTTCAACTGTTGTTGTCAGTTTTGCTGACAATAGCCAGCCAGTAGAGTCTGGCAATGTCTAGGAGAAGTCGTTTGCCTGATTCGTTAAGGTGGCGAGCGGTCGGATGGATGGAAATGGGGTTGTCACAGGCTGATGATTATAGACGTCTCAATGTATCTCGCAGCGTGGTCCAACGACTCTGGTATCAATATCAATCCGAAGATTCTGTGTCCAGAAGACATGTTTCAGGCCGACCACGAGTTACAACACCTGCAGAAGACTGCTTTCTAGCTCTTTCGGTCCGAAGGAGAAGAAGCACCACTGTGCCGCAGCTCGTTGCAGACCACTGTAGCATCAGGGAGAAGAATCTCCGCTACTACGGTACGAAGACGCCTTCACAATGCAGGTCTCTATGCAAGGCTACCAGTTGCGTGTGTCCCCCTCAACGGACGACAGAGAAGGGCTCGCTTATGTTGAGCAAGAGAACACGTTTCCTGGACCAGACAGCAATGAGCTTCTGTACTCTTCACAGACGAGTCCAGATTCACACTGGAGAGCGATTCAGGGCGTCTGCTGATCTGGAGGGAACAATGTACCAGATACCATCAATCCAACACTCTTGAAAGACACAGTTACAGAGGTTGTGGAATCATTGTTGGTTTGGGCAGGGATATCACTCGGTGGTCACACTGACCCGCATGTTTTCCATGGAGGAACTCTGACTGGTGTGAGATTCTTGATCCATATGTCTGTCCATATGCCGGTGCTATTGGTAACGATTTCATTCTAATGGATGATAATGCACGACCTCAACGATCTGTGGTTCTTGAGGACTATCTGGAGGGTCACGGTTTTGAGCGAATGGAATGGCCAGCTCAATCTCCAGACCTGAATCCGATAGAACATCTTCGGGATTATCTTGGCAGACAAGTTGCTGCTTTAAGTCCTCCTACAAGGTCGTTAGATGAACTGGAACAAGGCTTACTCCGTGTCTGGTCTTCGCTTCCCATTTCGGTGTCCGACAACTTAATTGACAGCATGGAAAGTCGATGTCGCCAATGCATTCAAGTTAGGGGTGGACACATTCCTTATTAGAACCCATTTTTGAAATGTTTTGCTCTATGACATTTTACCACATAAAACTGTGATGTACTTTTTTCTCCAAGAATGGACTTTTCCGCCAAGAGTGCTTTTTTGTTGTAAATCATTTTTGCGTTTAACTTACGCAAATTTCTATGTCGCATTCAATAAATAACTGTTTAGTGCACATTTCCTCCAAATTTTGTTGTTTCTACATTCATTCATTTGCAAATTAGACGCAAAAAACCGGTTGTACCTTAGCTTTTGGAGGGCAGTGTATAAATGGCCAAGGAAGAAGCAGTCAATCCTGAGACCTACACCAGGAACTATCGCATTCTGTCCCTGTGCCTTATAAATAAATGGTAGTAGCATAGCAAACTTTCGCAGGAAGTTGCAACTTCACAGGAACTTGCTTGACGGGGTCAGAGGAATTCAACAGATGGACGCCTGTGATAATCTTGGCTTTAATCACGAGTTCGTACTGAGTTTTACCTGAATCCTAGTGCCATTTCACAGTTTCGGTGGATTTAGATTGTGTAGTAGCATGGTTGGAGTGCTATCCTTGAGGGAGAGAATATGAGGTTGAATTCCTGATAGGTCAAGATCGTGCAAGAACACTACAGGATAATGCACAGCATCTTCAATTTCCACTACCAATTCCACAGAATTCTGCTTTATAAGCTCAATTGTCAGCGTCAATTTGCCCACTTGTAAATCAATTTCGAAATATTAAAAAATTTAAAATATTCCACGGTGGTAAAATTGGTTTCAGTGAAATGCTAATTTCTTGAAATTTAAGATACTGTTCAAATGGTTTTCGTGGTTTTCAATTATGTTCAAATGGTTTTTAAATAATTAAAATTCTAATTAAAATTTTGAAAAATACTTTCTTAGTGAGCACCTTCTACCCAAGAAGCAACCACGTGCCAAATTTCAAATCTCTATCCTTAATACCACCACTGGTGTGCAAAAATCAAAGACCATTTCGTAAAATGCGAAAAATTTGGAGTTAATATGGAAACAGTGGCTCAAAATAAGTTGTGAAGAATCGTGTAACATACAATTGAGAATCGTACACACTTTACAGTGAAGATTCGGTCACGAAGGCATTTAGGAGACCAGCCAGAAACTGATGAAGACGAAAAGGGATTTTGGCTGACCCCGTTTCATAGAAAGCTGATAATGATTGGAAACTTTATTAATGGTTTTGTTTATTATGCACGTTGCTAACACGCATTTTCGTAAAAATAGCATGAATAATCGGGAAAATACAAAGGTTTCTTTAAAAAAATCCCAAATTTTCCGCGTGTTTTTTGCTTATAGCGTGCAGGGTTTCCAACTAAATAATGCGAAACTTTCAGAATACGTGACAATATGTCAGAGAAGCAATGCATTAAACTTTGAAGTAAATTGAATAATCGAGGAAATATGAGTATTTGTAGCAAACAATTTGCTAACTTCGCATGCTCGAAACGTAGCTTAACTTTTCTTTCATAATTTCAAAGCCTAATATGTAGGGCAGCGTATATAAAAATTCCAGTTGAATATCGTTAAGATTCAGAAAGATATCGGCATTTTAGCGACGTGAATTTCAGCAGCACTCTAAGAGAAGCTAAATGTAGAGGGGTTTTCCACAAATTGATATTAAATTTGAATCTTCGAATAGTTACATTAAATTGCATAAATGTTAGAAGTATGCTGAATAACCATAGACACATAAATTAAATACATAATTTAAATTGCAGTTAATTAAGAATTATAAATGCTAATTGCTTTAATAAATAAATATTATGTTAAAATATAAATATTACGTTATATTACACCTCTGTAAGTTCCTGATTAGCCCTGAAATCTATGAAGACAATACTTTTTTTGCAATTGAGAATTATTCAGGGATCTCTTGTATTTCGGATTTAAACGCATCTTACCACTAAGGTTTCGTCAGTTATAAAATGCCTCCTGAAAATTGTAATCCGTAAACTAGCAGTTCTGTGAACAGTAGACCTCGCTCCCCCCTCCAAATAAAAACATATCGAAATCATTGTGAATACAGCATTGTTTTTAGAAACACCGATCATCGTAATTTGGCTCTCCAGGAGATACACTGGTGTACAAAAGTTTAGCACAATTCTTATGATGCGACAAATTGGAGGTTAATATGGATAAAATGGTTCGCAATCTGCTGAATTAGCAAAACATCTTTCTCTTTTACTTTGCTTGTCTTTAAGCGGCATATCGAAATATTTTGAAAAAGTTGGCACCAAAAATTCACAGAGAAAAATTGAATCCTTAAATTGGTTATTTAAAAAATATCATCGAGAAAATTTCACTATTAAATAGGCATGAAATTAAAATATTTTTCCCTACTCACTTCGTTCGAACTAAGAAGATGGAACTCAAAATAATTTGGCGATAAATATTACAATTTGGCAAAGAAATATATATATAAGCGAAAAGTTCTCGTTGCTATGAAGATCAGACGATTTATAACGCAGGCCAAATTATCTTGGCGAGAATCGTCTGATAATTCCATTTAGGCTTAACAATTACAAGCGAATTTTTAAAGTTTTTTAAATTGGTTACTGAGACATATAGGGTAAAAAAAATGGTTTAGATGGTAAATGAGTTTAGATATAAATTTAGAACTAAAAGATAGCCAAAGATTATAAAAATAGGTAACATTTATTTAGCGAAAAGCGGATAACGATGCACAGCCATAAGCGAACTGTGTTCATTTTCAACTCTGATGTGATTATTTTAATTTTTGGTTGCCGCTCACTCTTTTATTACCAATTAATATAATAATTATACATAATTAAAATAATTATTTTATTACCAAATTAAAATAAATAGAAATAAAACATATAAACCTTTTTCTATTGCTTTAAGAAATATTTCTGCCCAATTTGAAGGAAATCGAACAAAACATTTGATCGTAATCGCGTAATAAACATACAGACAAATGCAAAATGCTGGAGTTAAAACGTAGACCTCGCTTCGCTCGCTCAATAATTGGGAAGAAGGCATGAATTAAACTATTATGAATAGTTTTATTCATGTTTCGTGAAATAGTTGGGATCCAAACAGTAAAAGACCGGGAACTGCAGAACTAAACTATTTCTAGGAAAAATTATGACATTGCAGACTTTCATAAAACCATACTTACTCTCTTGCTAATCGGAATACAACATGGAATGTCGACAGTTGACTCTTATTTATTAGATTTATTTCGTTCCAGAAAACACTTATCTTCTCTCTCTGACATCTGTAACGCTTCAAAACACATGTTCTTCAAATATTTCTGTCACTTTTTCTTAAAATATAAAATAGAGCAAATTAAATAGGAAATATTTTGATTTTCCGATTATATTGTCGTGTTCTCTATGGATGATTGATGGCACTTAAAGCACGCACAGTTCGAAAGTTTCATGTCAAAAGATAAAAATTGTCCTTTTTCGTGTCTAAAATTGGGTGATCCGTCATTTATATTTTGTCTCATCTCAAGAAAAAGTTAACTTTTATACATTGAAACCTCCTTAGTACGCCGCACCTTGCTCCCGATTTATTCTTATTCAATTCAGTATTATAAAATAAGCGACAGTGTTTCCTGCAAACTTTCTCGTACATTTAGCACAATACTGTGTGTCTAGAAGTTTCAAAGAATGCCACGCTGTATCTACACTATTAAAATTACAGAGTAAATAAATGTATGTGAGGCTATCTTCTCACGAACCGCTGAACGGGGAAGCGAGCGGAAAGTACCAAAAGATGGGAAATAATCCAAGGAATCTATTTTGACAATTTAAAAATTCCGAAATTAAAATTAGTTCAAAAGATCTTAATTAAAAACACCATTATGAATGAATTTATCGTGCTGCTATCTATCGTACAGAGACTCCGAAGCAAGAAGAAAATTAATATTTCCGATGTCTGATTTATCAGTTCTTTCTTTTTTTTTTATTTATTCTTTTCGAGCTTTATTTTTTCCATTATTATTCAAATACGGGCAAGAAGAAAAGTTATGTTTCTGGTGCTTAATTTATCAGTTTGTTGTATTTTTATTCGTTTATGCTTTTAATTTCGTTTTTTCTACAAAACAAAATATTATGCTACCACGTTTTAATTTATAAACTTTGGAAGTATAATTGTTCATTTTAAAGTTGTATTAATTATTATACGGTTCGTTGTTTAAAAGTTTAAACTAAATTTTCTTTTTATTTATTTATTTATTTATTATTTATTTTAATTTATCAGTTTGTTTTATTTTTATTCGCTTATGCTTTTAATTTCGTTTTTTTTTACAAAACAAAATATTATGCTACCACGTTTTAATTTATAAACTTTGAAAGTATAATTGTTCATTTTAAAGTTGTATTAATTATTATGCGGTTCGTTGTTTAAAAGTTTAAACTAAATTTTCTTTTTCCGAACTTCTCGTGTTTTCATTGAAACCAACTGTTGTTAGGTAATAAAAAGACATTATTTGAAAGTTTCGATTCAACAATATGGGATTCAAAAGAGATATTTGTAGGAAAAAATGTCAATATTTGTTGAAAAATAAAGTGCAGGCGGGCATCTCCGGATTATCTCCTTCTCTCCGTACTAAAGTCAGACAAAAAATAATCCCGGAACCGTATAGACCACTTATTTCGTCACGGCACGGTGTTTTTTTATATACAAAATAACGATATTTTTGTATATTTTACGATTTTTTAAAAAATAAGTCGATTTCGACGCATTTTCGCGGACGGAATGTTTGAACCGCTCTTTTCTCCCTATTTATTTAGAGAGAATGTTGGGCATGTGAGGTCACACGACCTTACTTCTTCTCTCCGCCAGGGAATAACGCATTATTCGAGAAAGCCCGTATAACGCCGGGCCAAGCAGCTAGTCAAGAATATATATTTTGTATCACTTCCCTTTTACCTATTACGTGGAATATTTGATATAGATCTTCAATTTTTCTGCGAAACTGCATATCGACCTTGATTTTTAAACCTTGTTGCATTTTTGAGCTATCGCTTCCCATGTAAAGGAATAAACGGACCGACGAACAGTGAATTCTTTCGCGCTTTTGGTTCAAAATTTGTTTAGCAGTGTTTTGCCGCAAAGTTTGTTAAGGATTTAAGTTTATATTTTTAATCAGCATCTCCGGGTTAATTCTGTATAAAGTAATTGTACATCGTTAGGTAGATTAGCTATTGTGCAGTATATTGATTAAAAGTTTAAAATAAATGCTCTTTTTCCAAACTTCTAGCATTTTCTTTCGAACCATACTGTTATAAGATAATAAAAAACCTAGATGAGAAAGTTGGTCCAAATTCGGTGACTGTACCTTACGTTCTGGGTAGGCTGTGCGGGCGTGGGCAAATAAATAGATAAAATATTTATGTATTGTAGTTTGTTTTTGTGTTGCTTCTAAACTACTATCCTTTTTTGCAGAAAAAGCTGCTTCCTTAAAATTGAATTATTTAATTTACCTTGTGCAGAGAATAAAGTATAATAATATGTTCAAAAGGTGCCGATAGTTATTTTATTACAGAAGAATTAATACAGATAGAACCTGTTTATTTGGTGTTTTCTTCGAAATTACTACCCAGCAAAACTATGCATTTTTGCCATCGTTCATACAAAGATTTAAACACGGATTACAAGATTCTTTTGGCCACTTCCACCAGTCTCTTCGTTGCTGCACTTTTTCAGATCTTGAGAAGTGTTTCCACTTCAGCCAGTTCTTCAACCAAGGTTAAAGTTGCATGTGGCGAGATCAGGGAATTGTGCTGGTTGTGGAAACATCAGACCGTGATGTTTTCACATTTAACTTTACATAAGGAAGGAACCTGCATCTTATCGTGATCGTCCACGACTCGGAAAGAAAGTTTTCAATGTCTGGTTAAAATGAAGTTTAATGTTCTCCTTGAGTTTGTCTCCAATTTGGCAACCGTTTGGCGATCAAACAATGAAATGGAGCGGTTTAAGGTTGGGTCGCCGAATGGATTGCCATATTTGTAATAATCAACAATGGGCATGTGAAACTGCAATCACGAGATACGAGCACTCCATGTATATGAAGTGTATAAAATCTGTTCTGTCCAGCCGGTCACATTATACTCTTCGCTAATTCTGAGGAAAGGGGCATAATACTTTTGCATTTGGAAAATATTAAAAAAGTTGTGGAACTTTTTGAACTCAGTAGTATATCGATAATGTTTGTAAAATTTATAATTATGCTGAATTTATTTCCTGTAATAAATATAACTGCTGCTTAAAACTAAATCTGCTAAAGTAATAAATGCACGTTATATTTGAAAAGCTAAAAATAAGATATTACGATCTTGGATGTATGTAACACACATCAGTAATGATGAATTAAGTAGATATTGTTACGAAGATGTAAAGTTTTTTCCCTAACATGCTAATTTTATGGCAGGAAAGAAAGTCACACAGAGGTTTTATTTGGAGCCAAGCCAATGAATTCCGACCTTGGCGACCATTTTGGCAACTTTGGCGGCAAAACGAAACTTCTATAAAATTCATGAACTGTGCTCCTATCTGCACTTGGAGTGGGAAATATCAGGAACCTTCTGGAGATTACAATGTGACGTCACTTCCTGTTGGAAAAGGTATAACAAGCAAGCTCTCAAGCGAAGAGTGAATCAGTTGGAGCTTGGTCAGCAGTGAAGCTGGCGAAGTGAGACACTGAGCGCTATTGAAAGTTCTGTGACTGATATTTATTAGTGATCTGCTGCATGTTTGAGTTATTGATTTATAAAAGCGCTGCTTAGTTTTGTTACCTGTGCTACTTTCTGTTTTCCTGGAGTATTCGTAAAATTAAGAATCTTTATTTTTTGATTAACCTGCTTGTTGGACTGCATTCACGCACATCCACCAGACGATTTTTGTAACAATATCATGGACACTATTTGGAATCTATATAAAGTGCCCGGTAATTCTGAGTGCCCGCTCTCTCTTTCGGGCAAGGATCTCTTCTTCCCGGAGAGCAGAAAGAAGCTCTACAACCAAAGGTTTGGGTCGACTCTTCTGCATGCTGGAAGAAAAGAAGATTCAATCGCTAGGGTACCTAGGGGTCTTGATGCTCGTCGAACTTAAAAAAGAGCTCCAGTGGCCCTTTTAAAATGTTATGGTGTCTTACTGTTAAAAGATCCTCGAACTCGGAAGGGATTTCATATTTATACACATTGCAAGATTTTGATCTACATCCTCAAAGTTTTGGTACTGATATGATTTATTAGAAGATTCCCTTGCGCTAATCGTAATCCTATATTTTCATATCTCCCTCTATTTATTTTTTATAAATACTGTCACTAGCTTTCCCTGACAAACATAAATCTCCATTGACTCCCTTCTTGTTGAAGATGTATATATGTAAAACGGTAAGGTACGTGGCACAGAAAAGAAACTATTTCTCCTTTGCCGATGGCAACGATCGGTTTATTTACGAAAGAAAAAAGGTAGCCATGTTAGGCACAACTTCATAAGTTTAGCCTGCTACTATGTTCGATCTAGTGTAAAACAACTTTTTCTCGAAAAAAATGAATTCAAGACGTAGAGTTCACAATATTCTTAGAATATAATGAAACTCTGATGAAATTATTCCAAAGAGATCAGTTAGATATGAAGCAGATGCTCTTAGGAGATCCATAGATCAATGTTCAAATAATTTAAGTCAGCTAAGGGTAAATCTTGTTAAATTCACAAATTAAAGTAAGCATCGTGGAGCTTATTATTGTCAACAATGTATATTCGGTACTTTTCCGTTATACACACGTCAGGAGCCAGAATGCGCGCCATTTGGTCGAAAATGCCTGGTGTGCATATAACGGAGCGCAGATGCTCTGCGCGGGATCAGCTAGTATATATATGTTATGGTCCATGTGAAGAATCATCACGTTAATTATATATAATAACCGGCGATTACACATAGTAACCAGAATAAGCCGGTAAAAGTGGAAAATTTTATCACATTAAGCGGTTATTATGAATAATTACCAATGAAGTTTGATCAATGTAATTATGTTCGGTTAAAATCTATTTTGTTTTTTTCTATCTGAAAATTTGAGGTGCGTGTGTCACAGTTAAAGTTTAATCGCTTAAAGTTAAATCTTTTCGAAACCTAAGTGCTTGTGGGTTGTCTTTACACTATTCTGTTTCAAATGTAGAATTTCAACCCCCGCCCCCACTATATATGCCTTGTCATATATAGTGGGCACCAGGCAGATTTTTTTATCTTTAAAAAACATCCTACGGCTTCGCTAGCAGCGTCAGCCGTAACCTAATAGCTTCGCTCGCTCATTGAATGTGATGAATCTATGTTTTTTAATTACTTAAAATGAAGCAGGAAAAATTGTGGTCGCAATGCCTGTGTCATGTGAAATGTCCTTTGCTTTGTTCAGTTATCGTGTTCACATACACAGGAACGGACAGAGAGACAGTAAAGATTTTGGGCAGATCGGGTCCAAACTTTGATCCCGATCTGATGATACAACCCTACGCCAAATTTCATTTATTTAGCTCACTACGTTTTTTAAGTTTTCTTGTTCGTATGCCCAAGGGCGGGCAGACGATAAATTTCCAGTAAATGGATTTTATCAAAATTGGAAAGAGTACAGTTTTGATATGAAGTCCACGTATCAAATTCCCTCCATCTAAATCAGAGGTTCCCAACCTGTAGTACGCGAAGGACCAGTTGTGGGTACAAGAAATACAAATTGGTAATGGCGGAAACAAGAAAATATTGTCACGTAGAAAAAGTTAGTGTGGATAATCGATTGGGTGTATTCGCTAAAGTCGAATGGAGACAAAGCTCGCTAATCTCAACTCGAGACTTTTATTCAGAGAACTAAATATTACATCTGATTATATACAGTTGACGAAACAGCTGGAACTTTCCGGACTTGAAAAGATACAGTTAATAATGCAATTAACTGTACAGTTACAGTTAATAAGAATAACTGAGGGGTAATTTACATAGATGAAATTTACATAAATGCTATTTTGCATATAAATTAAATAATCGAAATAATAATTGTAAACATAAAAGCCCAAGGACTCGAACCCGAGTCTCTTGGAGTTGCAGAGTAGTGCCCTAACCATTCGGCTATTGAGTATTCAGCTAGACCGTGACAATATAAAGGATTAAAAGTTACAGAATTTTGTTTTCCCAAGTTTCTGTGAAAAGTAAACGTGAAAGCTGTGCAAGTCCCTAAGGCCTACTCTCGAAATAAAAGGAAAAGGAAACCTCCAGACATGGGGTTATATCTATTTATTTAAACTCAATTTTATGAAACTCGGCTTCATGAGACACTCTGGGATCGCATTACAATTTCTTCCACTTGAATAGTTTATTATTACGAAGTATAATTTTAAGCTGTCCTTACAAGTTAATGTGAAATTATTATAATGATGCTTTCATTTGTTTAGGCGTTGAACTAATACTATATTATTAGTGGAATAAAATGCAAAATCAAATATAAGTCCTGCACACGCTATTAATTCGAGTTATTTGACACTTAAGCTAACCAAAACCCTTAATGTTATTAATACACTTCTTTGCATTGAGGAATGGTTGGGGGTGGATATGACAGTAAGGGGTAGTCTAAAATAAAAAGAATAAACACGGGATATGCTAGAGAAGAAAGGATGGGAACCCCTCATCTTGATTTCAGCGTTTTTGAATTATCGAGTCCACAGATTTAACAAAGAAACGCAATTCCAAAACAACTAATATGTGAATCAAAATCTAAAGGTGAATTTTGGGAAGGTTTCTCTATTATATTAGAAAGCAAAATATAGATCGATACCATCATGCTCCACAGCTAAGTGAAGTCTATCGCATTTTGAGCCAAGATTTTATTCCACGTTGATTTGGAGCGGTTCATTGAAAGACACAATAAAGATAGTTATTCTTAGATACTTTTGGGTCATTTTCAGGAGCAATGTAGAAATCATTTTAGTGGAAAGCAATCATAAATCTCGCAACTTGCTTCTACTGTCAACATTAGATATCTTTGGTTATAATTGCAGCAATTTTGTGCATATTAAATGTTATACTTGATACTGTAAGTGAAATGTGTCTAACTTGTACAATTATGAATTTTAATGTGTATACTTAGAGTAAAGAGCGCATTCTTAGAAATTTGCTATTAAGTCTTATACTGTTTAGATTGCAAATGCATTCATTGTAGGCTGTGGCGAATCCAGGATTTGAGTTGGGGAGGGGGATGCTGAGGTCATAAAAATTTTGTATCGCCGTGTCGAATGTCAAACATCATGGCCTATGTAAACCAAAACACTTTAACTTTGCAGTCTTTACTCACCTGACAATAAGAATTATAAAAAAACAATACAATACTTTCGATAATTTAATAAAAAATACAATGAAATAATTAGCCGAAAAATGTCTTCGACCGCGTCAACACTACAAGTATAAGTGGAATGACTAGAAAAGTAGAAAAAGTTTCGAACTTGTCAAGCCAGAAAGTAATATTGTCACATTTTTATTATTTAAAAAAAATAGAAATTAAGAACCAACAGTTATAGTGATTTTAAATAAAATCAAGAATTTTGACTTTGCTCTGGGGGGGCTGCAGCCCTATAGCCGCCCCTTAGATTCGCCACTGATTGTAGGCAAACTTTCACACGCTTAACAGCCTTACGTTTTTATTTAACTTCCAAATTAGATGCCACAACACTTTTAATATATTTTCGATTATTTCAATCTATTTAAGATGGTAAAAGATACTTGAGATATTTAAGCGTGACCAGGTGATTTTTGTAACTAAAATTCATTGTTACGTTGACTTAATTACGGATTTAAATAGCTTACGGGCACAATAGAGCCGAACGTATGAAGTGCGACGCCGACCAAGAAGGGTTAATTTTCCGCCAGTTCGGTGTAAAGCTAAGAAGAGAAGAGCTGAATTAACATTAACTATATTAAATCCCGTGTTCTCTGCAAAAACGTACTTTTCTTGCGCTAATTGTTTCTCCAGAAATTTATTTTAGTTTTACAATGTCTTTAATCAGGATGAAAAAGATAATTACGGTTCCAAAATGTGCAAGGACAAAGTGCAAAGAAACACCAAACAGTGAAATGCATATATTGGTTCACAGCAAAAGACATCGAAAATGTATTCTATATAAACAGGAGTTGCTATGAAGTAAGTGAGACTTTCGAACAACTGATGATGTAGAACATAACATTATTTGGGCGCACAGCCACATGACGAAAGGCATGAATGTACCATACATAACAATCGTAGAAAGACAGATAATATAAACATAACCAATGAACAGGAAACTTATCTACTCGGGGTTTACAACTGTACGATGTCTTTAATTACTACAGAATAAGTAATAACTGCTCCGATAGTTGCAAGGGCAAAGCTTTTTCTTAGAGGAAAGAACCCCCAAACGGTGAAATGCACTTCTTGGTTCAGTGTAATGAGACATCGAATGTGCATTCCGGACGAGCAGGGAGTTCCTTGAAGTAAGTGCGCCTTTCGAGCAACTGATGCTGCAGAACATGACATTCTATCGGCCCGGAGACACATGATGAAGAACATGAATGTGCCATATATAACAACGGTAGAAAAACAAATAATCTGCCAAATATCGCTTGATGCTAGCAATCCAGTAATGGCGAAATAAAGACTGAATGCGTTGACAAGAGCTGCCCAAAAGACGAGGCAGCTGATCTGGCTGTCAACTTTGAATACGAAGTTTCTTAAATGAGTAAAATTATTTATGAGATATTGATAATCCGGCTTTGGTGTCGAAATCATACTGGCTTTGAATTTCTTAAAAAGTGTTCCAATATCACGACAAATCGAGACAAAATATATAATGAATGTGTTCACCGGCATTGAGAAGAAAACCATGTGGTATGTGGTAATTATACTGTTACTTGCTGCAAATGTCTTATTATATTTCGCAAATTCCTTATCATGAATGAAATTTCTTGAGTTATATAGATTCATCGTTATTGCTGTGGCAAAACTTATTAAAAGAAAACAAACAGATGAGCATAGCAGTATGTAAGTTTGCTTGTTGAAGTATTTTTCTTCTTTGGAATTCAGATCATACAGCCATTTTGCGACCAAACCAAGCCGCGACGAATGCTGACAACAAACATAACGATGAATTACAGTCAATATACTCATTATAAAAAACCCAACAATAACGGGAGATTTTCCATCAGCATAAAACACCACTAATAAAAGAAAGATAAAGTAAATTGCCGTAATCACGTGAGAAAGCAGAAGATGGAGCTTCTTGAAAAACGTAGTCTTGCCATTGTTACCAAAGAATCCCGTTATTAGACTGCAACCAAATGCGTAAAAGATAAGTTTGTATCGTTTTTGGTAATGGATCGATTTTCGATGACTGTGACGGTGCATTTGAACTGTTAATGGATATCACGAATCATAAAGTGAGATATTACAACTGTGAGATTAACACACTTGGCAAATAACTCACTGCATAATTTGATAGTACAAATATCATCGCGTTATGTTAAGTACAGAATGAGTTTTATTCTTTCAGTAGTAGAAAGCAATAACTAATTAAGAATATTTTCGAAACAAAATTATTTCCATATAGTAAATTACATGCGTGAGTGGATTTACTTGATCTGTAGAATAACATTTACAGGTCTTCAATCAATTAACTTTTTTAAGTAACGTAAGTTCTCGACCATAGATTTTGTGTGTCAGTAGATTTCAGTGCGCAATTCCTCTCTATCAAGGAGGAAAATGTTGTATACGTCTTGCTGAAGCAGAATTATTTAATCAATACTCATTTCAACCAAAGTTCTGAATAAAAAGAAAATAATGTCAACATTACGTCAATGTCAACAGTTTTTATTGCATACAGAAAATCGATAGAATGAAAATCCGGAATCGATTAAGTGCAGTTTTTAGTATTTTTTTACTTTGGTGCAAGTGTGTAATCGTTTTAAGTTCAGAAATTTTATGAAAGAATGAATATTGATTTATCTAGCCATAATAAATATCATAATATGAACTGCAAGCCCCAATTGCTGTAAAAGAAATCCTTCGCTAACTTCATTCAATCCGTTTAAAACTTTTTTCTAAATTATGAATAAAAGTTTTTATGGAATCAAAGTTGCATTTTTTGTGTGTATTTCCTTATGTTTCTCATTTATGCTGCTTAAACTTAATTTCTATTTAATGGCTAATTATTAAATTATTTAATGAGATTTTTCGCTTTTTTATCACTGAAGAGATGGCTCTGTTAAAAGCGTAAAATATTCGGAGTATTTTTGAAACTGGACATTAATCTAACTAAACTAAACTAAATGTTGAAAGGATAATATATATATATATAAAATCAGGCTTTAAAAAGGTGAAAGGCAGTCCATTGCCATCAAGGAAGAGACGATATTTGTTTAAATCTTCTTTTATTTAGGCATCAGGCGTTATTTCTTCATAGGTAAAGTATTTAATTTTTATGTAGCTCCATGACCAGAATTCAGAAGTTTACGCCCGAGCGGCGCGTTGTTGTTAAAAGCTTACATGCTGGCGTGAAAAAGGGCAGAAAAGAATGCGCAGAACGCTTAAGTACCCAGAAGAGGGAATTTCCCCTTTAGAACCTCGTGATTTGAAAAGAAAGTTGTAGTGCGTTAATTATGATGAAAGTAGAAGTACTTAAAATGAAGTGTCGTTAAGATTATTTAGGAAAGTTAAAAAATTAAAATATCACACACACATATATATATATATATAAGTATCGAAGAATTAGTCTCAGAAGAATTTTTAAAAACATTAATTGCAAAGTGGAAAGTTGAGTTCTAACAAAGTTTTCCACTACTCTTTTTATTTTTCCGGTAATTTTCTCAGACTGATCCACACCATAATTAGAAGAGTTAACAAAATACTTGGTTGGAAATGTTGAATAGGAAGCAAAGCTTTTTAAACTGGGTTATAATAGTAATTATTAGCCGATTTTTTAAATACTTTGTTTTGATATTTTTGCTTGATACTTCTAAATATGACGGTATGCAATCATATGACTTGTGAATACTATAACTAAAAAGCGCTACAAGCTCTCTAAATGAAATTCGGTAAGTGGGTGTGACACGAAAATTGTAGATTTGCTGCAAATTTTAGATCAGTCGGTCAAAGAATAATATGTCCAAAATGTATGATCAATTCGTTTCACAAAAGACTGAACAAGATGAAATTTGTATGCGGTCTTTCCATCAAAATTGCAGCAACAAATTTTAAATCCTGTCGGTCAAAGCATAGATGTCCAAAATGTATGATCAATTCGTTTCACAAAAGACTCAACAAGGTAAAATTCGGCATTCGGTCCTTGCATCAAAATTGTAGTAGCAAATTTTAAATCCTGTCGGTCAAGGAATAGATGTCCAAAATATAAGATCAATTCAATTCATAATAGGACTCAACAAGAATTGTTCTACAAAAGACTCAACAAGGTAAAATTCGGTATGCGGTCCTTACATCAAAATTGTAGATTTCTACTAAAATTTGTACGAAGTCTAAATACGGAAGTCTGCCAGTCCATTTACAAGTAACATGGTAACTCAAAAACGCAGCAAATTAGATAGGTTTGTTACTAGAACTGTAGATAAGTATCAAATTTTGGACTATATCTGCCATTCGGTTGGCTACCTGTCGGTCTGTCTATTTCGTACGCTACGCTTTGTCAATACGATAATTAAAAGCGCAGAAGGCAAGATATATGAGCTTCAGTCTATTGTCTTCACAAAAAATTGTAAATCTGTAGCTAATTTTGAACTAAAACGGTCAAAGGACAGGCTGTCTGTTTGATCGTCAGTTCGTGTGTATGTGAACAAGATAACTGGAAAGCACTACAAGCTAGATCAGCAAAATTGGTATGTGGTGTTCGCTCCAAAATTGCAGAGTTACATGACATTTTGGACCCACTAAGTCAAAAGGAAGAGATACAATGTACATACTCAATTTTCTTCACTATGCAGCGAAACTAAACACAAAGATCTTCAAATTGGGAATATATACGAGAAACTCGAGGGGTTATCACTTCCGCTGGTTTCTTGAAGAATTTTTAAATAGAGCAGAAAAAAGTATCATTCTAATGAAAACTCATTTCCACTTCATTTCCTAAAAGTTTAAGGTGCTTACATCGTACTATCGTATGGGATGAATAGAAATTGGACGCAATTGCGCATTGGAAAACCACTCCAAAATATGCATTTTGAGTTTAATCTCGTTAGTTTAGTTATATTAATGTCTCGTTTTGAAGCAACACGAGGGCTATTTTGGGACGGACCTCGTAATTTTGAACCGCGGTCAGAGGACGACACCTGATATGGCACCCCCTCTCCAAACTTCCGCACCATACCAGCGGGGGACGTTTGGTCAATTACGTATGAATTAACGTGCAACAGGCCCACATACACGGCAGATCGTCAGTGGAATCGGGTTTCGAACCTGGCAACTCTCGGGCCTCGAACCCTCGACCGGCGGCCTATTTATTTTGGCATATTGTAGATTTGTGTCTATGATTCCTTGGTTTGATCAGAGTTTGGCTTCATGTAGGTGGTGGCTTTACTGTTTGACACTCCGGAGGGCCTTGGTATGAAACAGCCGGCTGCCAGTGACACAGGTCTGCGAGAAGAAAAATTCAAGGAAAATATATACTACACTCATCTTGAGTGGAAGTTAATAAATAATAAAATGTATAAACATAGAAACATAAATACAGTACAACCTCGATTAACCGAACTAAAGCGGAGGGAGCCATTTCGGATAATGAATTTTTCGGTTAAGCCATAAACATCTATTACTAATTTGTATCCAAATACGGTATGTATTTCTGAAATGTTTTGACTGTAAGACGAATTCAATTCTTTATAGGCTACACTTTTGTTCTTTATTAATGTTAACCCTCCGTCGAGGTCAATGCGCCTAACAGGTACAGGTAAACAATATCGTAATTAATGCTGTTAATACCCATTAATTTTAATTTTAGAATTTTCAAATTAATCACTGACCTCTTTGGGGATGCTTAAAAGAAAAAAATGGGGATATCGTTGCAAAAATGTCTCGCCATCGCGATTATTCCCGTGCTGTACTGTACGTGTTTTTTGGATTTGTGATTTCAGGGGCATTTCGGATAAACAGGGTTTCGGTTAACCGGGGTTTTACTGTAATATGCATAATAATAAATATAAATATATAATAAATAATAAACATAAATATATTATAAAAATAAATAAATAAAATCTACAAAAATATATATAATGTAATAAAAATAAATGAAATAAACCATAATGGTACCCATGTTTTTTCATCCAAAAGGGGCGAGTAACAAGAGGAGTACACAAAAGCACCCACAAAAAAACCACGAAATCTGTAATACAATTTAGAAAAAGAAAAAAAATTGAAGGTTAGATTTGTCAATCTCTGTGATACTCTATTGCATGTGATGATTTTCTTTTGAAATTTCTATGCCTTTAAAAGTTTGTCATCGAGTTGGTGTTGTTGTACAATAAACATATACGTCCATTATGTTTTTGTGTCATTTTTAACTGCTATCCTAATTTTACAAAAAAATTCTCCTTCAAATTTAAATTCTTTAATTTACCTTCGACAGAGAATAAAGTGTGAAAATTATAAATAACGTTAAAATTTGTAAAATATTTAATGATACTCAGTTTAATCTTTGTAATATTTATAATCACTACTTAGGTCTAAATCTGCTGTAATATAGGACCATCCTAATATTGATTTATATTTAGATGGTCTAAAATGTGAATATTCACCAAATGTAGGAGTCAAAGTTTTGGACGGATTCTCTTTCTATAGTGTTTTATATGGTATATTCTTTATGGTTAATATCCTTTTAAATTTTTCAGCCAAGAGGATCAGCGGATGTGTCCTTCCCTCTACTTTCCACAATGTGGCGCTAACTGAGCTTAACTTCGTCGTATTGTGAAGAGAATCGAATATGCATTTTGGAATTCTTTCCATTGACTGATCGGGTCTAATATTTCAAACACACAGTGGCGTAGCTACAACTTTTGCTGCCCAGGGCGAACTTCAAAAATGCCACCCTTCTTTTACACGTTACATAGGACATCTAAACCCCAAAATAAAATAATTAATTAATTCCAGAAATAAACATTTTATTAGTAACGTAATTCGTCGTTCAATCTCTACACGTAGATCTCTATAGTTTGCGAAATCGCGCGTCTACTACTAGTCTTTCTTCCACATATCGACAATTTACCGATAAAAGGCGAAAAATACGAATTAAGTTCTTTAGTTATTTTTTTATAAACTCAATGACTGAGCTAGTGCTGCTGCTCTTCTTAAATATAAAAATTTTTTACTGCATGTCTGATTTTGCCGCCTTTTTGGAAGTTTCAGACGGGGCGAACCTCACCCTCCGCCCTTCTTTAGTTACACCACTGCATACACGTCTACTATTTTTATACCAAGACCACACACCAAATTTCATTTATGTAGCTTACTGCGTTTTCGAC
The DNA here is from genome assembly GCA_013235015.1 of Araneus ventricosus. Classification (NCBI taxonomy): domain Eukaryota; kingdom Metazoa; phylum Arthropoda; class Arachnida; order Araneae; family Araneidae; genus Araneus; species Araneus ventricosus. Next base: position 111,983 of record BGPR01002885.1, read on the forward strand.
TTATAGGGTTCACATTACACTGGGAAGACAAACAAACAAAAAGTCTCTCCTTTGACAGATTTGGCCCAAAATTTGACACAGATCTGCAATTATGGTGTAATTCATGCACATAGCTTGTTGCGTGTCTCAGTTATCGTGTTCAAATACACACAAATAGGCATACCAACATACTAACTAACTAACACTAACGGCCTGTCCCCTCGTCTAAGACCATGGCGATCCCTTACCGGTTTGAATGGGTAGTCGTAGACGAGTTGTATCAACGCCCGCACAAGGCGCCACGGCCCTGCACCAGAAGATGAAGCTCTAATAACTCTAAACAAGCTAACTACCTCACCCATTTCCACTCACCAAAGTCGCCACCCAACATCCAAACCAATGCCCAGACCACTTATTCACAATTTAAAAAAAGTACGGGATATTACAAAATAATGAAGGATACAAAATGATGTTACATAGGTAGGTATGAAAATATAAATATCTAACAGCTCCAAAAGAATATTCCATAATAAATGTCCGATTCTTTAGCAGTTCCTCCTTAGAAGCAAAGCAAGAATGCTTAACGTTAATTAGCACAGAAGATCCAACTTGACCGCAATTGATGGGATTTAGTTCATTCCTTAGACTCTCTTGATTTTCCATACAAAGACTTCGAAGTGTGGCACAGGAGTGAGTATTTTGAAAAGGCATAAAAGCAACACTTCCATACAAAAAATATGGACCAACATACTGTCAACCCGATGATAGATTTAACTCTAACTCTGACACTTATCTACAATTCTGGAGATAAACCACCTCGCTCGTTGTTTTTTGAGTTATCATCATCGTGTGCATGCAGACGAACAGAAAGGCAGGGTTACCTTTGAGGATTTCTGCCAAAACTTGAAAGTGGAAGAGTGTTGTTTGATCAAATGAAATCCGGTTTCTCTTTTATTACATCAATTGCAGGATCTGAATTATGCGGATCGTCTGGTAACAGCTGCTGGACCAATGTATGGCAGATACACCTAATGATAATGGCGGCTCTTTCATGCTGATTAGGACTTCACATGGTCAGTCATAGTACTTGTGTTTATCTTAAGCAGCACCATGAACCAGCTGCGAACTACCTGAATATCACTGAAGACCAGTTACATTCGTTCACGGCAGCTGTTTCCTCAAATGGCTATGGACTGCTCGAGCACGAAAACACCCCTGTCCAGGGACGTCTTAACAAATTTGAGCGCCCTGAGCTAGAGATATTTAGCACCCCACTTGGAATTTGAGCGCCTATGGCCCCAAGAAAATACCTGCTACAATACAAGAAATACCTACTACTACAAATTTGAACGCCCTCGGCTAGAGATATTTAGCACGCCACTTGGAATTTGAGCGCCTATGGCCCCAAGAAAATACCTACCAAGAAATACCTACTACTACAAATTTGAACGCCCTGGGCTAGAGATATTTAGCACGCCACTTGGAATTTGAGCGCCTATGGCCCCAAGAAATACCTACCTAAATAAGGAACAAAGAAAGAAAAAATCACCTGTTCTTTGACAATTACCTAACAATTTGGTAAATCAGAGCCTTTTCATAATTAAAATCATACTTATATGAAGTTTTTGTATAAAATTAAAATAAAATCAGCATAGTAAAATTGTAGGCGCCTTTGGATCAATGGCGCCCCTGGGCTACAGCCCAATTAGCCCATTGAATAAGATGGCCCTGCCCCTGCCACAAGACCAAGACTACGTTCACACGGTTTCAGGAGCATTACTCACAGTTCCACCCGCTGTCCTGGAAGCTGGATTCACCGAATCTTAACCCAATCGAGCATTTGTAAAATAGCATGGGATAGCTATTCCGAACTCACGATCCACCGTTGCATAATGTACACGAAATGACAGGCCTGTTCTTGACAGTATGGTACGAATATCCTTTGGATACAAACCAGAAACTCATGAAGTCCTTGCCTGCTCGTACTAAAGCTGCTATGTGAGATAAAGGCGAATCATTACGATTTCAGATAGTTGGATTTATTGTTTTAGCTCATTGCTGTTTATATGACAAATGTGTGTGAGCCTAACTTTCTTACATGTTAAACGGTCGCGGTGACCTAATGGTAAGGTCTCGATTTCGGGGCCGGAGGGTTCCAGGCTCAAAAGAAGATTCCATTGAAGATCCGCCGTGTATGCAAGCCTAGTGCTTTCTAAATCTGACGTTGTGGGTCAAATGTCCTCCCGAAGATGTGGTGCGGAAGTGCCAGCTCAGATCTCGTCATCTGACCGCGGCTCAAAAGCGCGAGGTCAGTCCCAAAATATCCCTCGTATCCAGTGGCGAATCCAGGGGGGCTATCGGGCTGCAGCCCCCCTCCCCAGAGCTAAACCAAAATTCTTGATTTTATTTAAAATCACTACAACTGTTTGTTCTTAATTTTCATTTTAAAAAAATAATAAAATCGTGACAACATTACTTGCTGGCTTGACAGTCTCGAAAATTTTCCTACTTTTCTTGTCATTGCACTTGTATCGTTGACGCGGTCGAAGACATTTTTTGGGTACTTATTTCATTGTATTTTTTTATTAAATTATCGAAAGTATTGCAGTGTTCTTTACGATTCTTATTGTCAGGTTAGGAAAGTCTGTGAGGTTAAAGTGTTTTGGTTTACATAAGCCATGAGGTTTGACATTCGTCAGTGCGATACAAAATTTTTATGACCTCAGCCCCCCCCCAGACCCCAATCCTATATTCGCCACTGCTCATATCTCTTCAAAACGGGATGTTAAAATATCTAAACTAAGCTCAACTAACCTCCATATTAAACAATTATTCTGAATCACCTTATATAAGCTATTCATTCTCTGAACCGTGAAAATTTCACTGATATCAATATTTAACAGAAAGGGAAAATATGATATGCTTACCTTCTGAAACAGTTGCATATTGAAGGACGTTGAAAAGTGCAATGAAAACAAGTAACGCCACAACAGAAATTTTCATGGTCTGCTCATAAAAGTAAACGTTTTCTTACTAAACACCAGTTACCAAACAATATTTTATATTTATTTTTAAACGATTTATGGGAACAAAATCAGCAATTTTCTAGAACTATAAAATAAGATTTTCTAATGAATGAATCAATTTTAGAAACAAGAAATTTAATCAAAAATGGTTATAAAAAATAAATCCAGACGAATCTATCGCACTTACAGCCATGAAATTTGGCCCACAGGTAGTCGTAATGGCGACTCAATGCACATCGAAGCCGGAATTTTAAAATTTTATCTAGATTTTTTTTTATTTTATGTTTTATTTTGTATGATTTTTCGCACTAATTTCTTGATAGCATGGTTTCGGATAATTATACGAAAAAAATAGATACACGATTTCCGTTCTAATGAAGTTTGTTTCGAACGTCTAACGTAATTTACTGACTTTTGGGAATTTCTTAAAATTAGTCACTTTTCAAAATTTTTATCCGGAATTCTTAAAACTCTTGCATCCGACGTTCTAATAAAGATATCATTTTCAATTATTTTAGGTAGTAAATCAATTATTTACTACCTAATTTTATAAGATTTTCTAATGAAAGAATCAATTTTAGAAACAAGAAATTTAATAAAAAAATGGTTTTTAAAGACACACACACTACTATTTGGATACTGAAAAGTTGAATTTTATTTTAATTGCTTCCTACTGTTTTAGTCCTTAATTTATGATTCATTATACAAAGTATTATGGAATACAGAAATCAATTTCTTTTTGATTCACTACCAGGTGATGCCATTCGCATGGAATCAAAATTTAATTATATTAATCGATTAACGGATAATTAAGCTCTGAAAATACTGAAGTAGTTAAAATACTAACAAAAATATTAAAATAGTAGTATCATCGAGATCACACAAATGTAGAAATTTTCAAAACTTTAACACTTTGGGAAATGATGACGAAATTCCATTTTTGCAGAAACGAAACAAGTCAAGTTAAATAAATTTTATAAAAAGAATTATAGGTATGGATTGATATTATATTTTCGTGATTTTCAACAGAAATTACAGATACATTCCAATGGTAAAGAAATGAATGTGCTCTCACCGGGACTTTCTCGTATACTTCCACAATGTCGAACGTTTTGTGCTTAGCTTCATCATATAGTGAAGGGAATCGAGTATGCATCTTGCACCTCTACCCATCGAACTACTGGCTCCAAAATTTTACACAGTTCTTCTAATTTGATCTCAAGACCACATATAAAATTTCTTTTATCTAGCTTGTTGCGTTTTTGAGTAATCGTCTTCACATACACATAGAGAGGCAGATAGACCGGCCATCCTCAAAATGTGATTCAGATCTACAATTTTTGTGATAAAATCATATGCCATATTTCATTAATCTACCTCGCTGCGTTTCAGCTATGCTTTTTTCGTGCACAGACTAATATTTTTCCTGATTCATCCAAAATTTCGTTTGGATCTATTGACGAGTTTTCTGTTTTATTTATTTGGAGTAATGTAACACTTCCCTATACTGACCGACTTTTGATGTAATGCTTCGTCAATGGGATTCTTCAAGATTTCAGTACTCTGTTTGAAGATGTTAATTAATGTTTAAAGTAGAATTTTTTAATGTTATGGCTTAAGAATAGTTTGAAAATATTAAATTTTATGTTTCTATTGCTGTAGTTCTTAACGTTTACTTAAAATAAGAGCGTCATTTTGTGGAAAGGCTGCCATAATTGTTCGCTATCGCTTTTTTTGGCGACTTCTAAGGCTTGTTTGGCGGTTACATTCTTAACCAAAGATTTAGTTAATCACTGGCAGTTGAATTTTAATTCAGTGTTCACACGGATTTGGCGATTATTTAATTGGATAGTTACCGTAAAACGGAATGCCTGTGTGTATTCATTGAAGTTCTGTGAATCCAAAATAAGCAAGAAAACATTTACAATTAATAAAATTTAACAGATTACTAAAAATTTTTCCTGAATTAATTAAAAATTAATTAAACCCTTTATATTATACAGAATGGCGCATATGCAGCATATTGTTGCAAAAAGTCTTACTGTGGGTGTATGGTGTAAACAGTCCAACACGCAGGATAATGGAGAATGAAGGTTTATTTACAAATATGCAGGAAAACACGTAGCACAGGTACAGGAAACAATAGTTCTTGCACAGATTACCAATGTAGATAGGCAACAATTCACAGGTAATGACAGTTCAGCACTTTGATATTTAACAACACAAACAGTCAGCAAATAACTAGTAACGACAATAACAGCTCAGATCGCACAGCGGATAGAACTCCAAAGACGTTCGCGCACCAAGGCGATCAACAACCTCCTCTGATCCAGGCGCCGTCCTTAAATATTCTCGCCGACAGGCCGTGACGTCACATGGAGTTTTCTCGTGTATTCCCTTTCCTAGTAGAAATATCGAGAAAAGGGTTGCATTTTCGGGAATCATCTATTTGTCGCCAAGGTCTCCAAATTTGTCGCCAAATCGCCAAAATGGTCGCCAAGTTCGTCGCCAAGGTCAGGGGTGCCATAACAGTCGCTGAGGTCACTCCATGTTTAACCTTGTAAAACTCTCTTCCCAACCATAAGACTTACATTGCTGGGAAGCGACTTTCCATGTTTGTAACAATATTCTAATAAATACAAAGACAAACAATAGAAAATTAAAAAATGTTAAAAACAATCGAAAAGTAAAAATTGAAAAACATTAAAAAAAGAAAAAAAAAACAGAAAAAAATATGAAACAGAAGAAGTAATCAACGATGATAACAATGCACCTTTTTGCGCGCCAAACGCAGCAGCATCCAGTGATTGCATCATACATTTTACTACAACTAACCAACCTATCACTAAAGAATTAAACAATAAAAATTCCCCAATAATAAAATAGCCAAAACACATAAAAGAAAAAAAACTAGAAAACAAAAGAAAAAGCAATCAAAATGGAAAAATTGGGGGAGAACCGCAATGGCGGACTTTATCAAAGAGCCACCCACCATAGGAGTTCTAATTTGGACAAATTTTCTATCGAGGGCAAGACTTACAAAGTCAAAAAATATACCCTCTGTGACTCTTAGTATGTCCAATTGAAATATAAGAAATAATCCTTTTTAAAAGAATAAAAAGAAGGAAAGAAACAAGCATAATAAAAACCTTTAAAAACATATCCAGTAGAAAACTTGAGAATGTTAAAAAAATAATTCATCCTCAGCCTCTATTGTTTTTAACAAGAAAAGGAAAAACTCATCTATAAATTTGATATAATGACACATACCAAATTTCTTTCGTCTAGAACGTACCTTAGTAGGGTTATTGTGTTCACAGGCAGGCAGGAATAATTTAATAGAGTGGTTTTCAAGACTTAGGCAGGTCTAAAACGTGGAGGTTTATCAAAATCTCGAGGCCGAATTTTCTGAAGATTGCAATAGAGTCTTCGCAAAAGTGCTTGGAGTGGAATGAGTCAAAAAATATTCATTAAATGAGTCGAACTGAAAGTACTTCTGCAGATATGCATCTTTAACGATCAGGTGAAAGTCTTATATGTGTGGTTTGATTTTGGGAAAAAGTAAATCAATATTTGCCAAGAGTGGATTTGAAGTCAATAAAAGTGTATTGTGTTTTAATATTCCAAAGAGATTTTTGATTTTCATTCATTCCTAACAAGATATTGATAAACATTGCCTTATTATTGAAATAGCTTTCACAGAAGCTGTTCATACATTTATTGAACATTTTAATGGAATATATATACAATCGTTTGAGTTTAAAAGGTTTTATTTTTTCACCACTTTTTTGCTTTACATTAGTTAGCTTAGTTTAGTTTTTTTTATTCAAACGATAAATCGATAATTTTAAAAAAATCACATCGAAAAATCGATTTTTTAAAAAAAACATCGATTTTTTCGATGAATCGAAAATCGGCACAGCCCTAGTGTAAAGACAGCACATCAAATTACATTAGTCCAGCTTGTGCGTTTTTGAGTTACCATGTTCACAGACAAATATAGTTCCCAAAATGGTTTTTTCGGACTCAGGAAATTTTAAAATGTGGAGATTCCTCAATATATTGAGGTATAAAAGTTCCTTTCTGAGTTCAAATATAAAAGTTTTTTCACAGAATATAGCTTGCCACAGGATAGTTTCTTATATGAGGCGCTCTAGATTTTCTCAGTCAAGTTGATCTGGGTGTAGCAGTTTCAGATTTTAAAAATATGTCAAGTTAGACACGAAAAACATGATAAAGACTATTTTAGGAGGCAAGTATTTTAATTTCGATCTATTGTAAAAAATAATCTGAGATATCTGAATAACTGAATTGTGCTATTGAGTTTTATATAATTAATAAAACTCAATAGCACAATTCAGTTCAAAGTCGCACACGGATATCTCCGAGATGTCCAATCCAAGTAACCACTGTCCGCAAAGTAACGCCTCTCTTCCATCAACTAACATGAACATTCGACTTCGAGCCAAAGTTTTTCTTCTTCTTCCCACTGGGAGAAGTACAATTTCGAAACTGACCTAGGGGTTAAACCGATTCTGGCTATTGTTACAAACATGGAAAGTCGCTTCCCAGCAATGTGAGTCTTATGTTTGGGAAAAGAGTTTTACAGGGATAAGTATGGATGGCTAGCAGCAGCCACGTCTGGTTCCCCGACCTTGGCGACAAACTTGGTGACCATCTTGGCGACGAAATATGGGATCTCAAAGATGCTGGAATCTTCTCGATATTTCTATTAGGAGAGAAGATACGCCACGAATGTGCTAGATCATTCCATGTGACGTCACGACCTGCCGGGGAAAACTATATAAGGAGAGCGCTTGGACGACGGAGGGTGTTGTTGATCGACTAGGATCGCCTTGGAGAGCGAACGTCTTTGGAGTCCTAGCCGCTGTGCGAGCTAGTAAGCTGGTGAGCTGAGCACTATTGAAAGTGCAGTTTATGTCGTTGCTAGTTATTTGCTAACTGTTTGTGTTGTTAAATATCAAAGTGCTTAACTGTTATTACCTGTGAATTGTTGTCTATTTACATTGGTAATCTGTGCAAGAACTATTGTTTCCTGTACCTGTGCTACGTGTTTTCTTGCATATTTGTAAATAAACCTTCATTCTCCATTATCCTGCGTGTTGGACTGTTTAAACTATACACCCACAGTAAGACTTTTGCAACACTGGGTTGCGGATGCAACTCTGCTGTCGGCTCTAGTGGGTGTCGAGAGAAACTTTGTAGTCTGGACATTACAGTGTTGTACATAGGAGAAAGTTGACGAATTTGGACCAACTGGACATTTTTAATATAGAGGGATAGAGAAGCAATTTTAATGAAAAACAAGTAGCAGATTTTTTTATTGTTTGTTTATTATCAAAAGAATGTAATTACCTTTTTATGAAATGCACTTTAAGGCAAGAATAAAACAGCGTAAAATAATTGTATCACCTGTCCAATTAAGGAAACTGGTTTCCCAAATTGGACCTCCAATTTTTTAAAACACAATTAAAGCAAAAACATTTTTTATTTCTCAAATTCACACCAGCACACAATTCATGAACTCAAGCATGACATTTTATGCACTGCATTCACTTCTTCTTCTTTCTTTGTTTCCTCACAAAATGATACAAATTTAAATCCTGTATTCTCTACAAATACGTCTTTACTTGAACTAATTGTTTCTCCGGAAATTAATTAAACTTATTTTTACAGTTTTGCGAAGTCTTTAATCAGCATGCAAGAGGCAATGGCAAATGTTCAAGAGGCAATGCTCAAGCACACTAGAGGCATGAGCAAAACCGCTTCAGTGAAGAGAACCCCCAAATAGAGGAGTGCACATCTTTCTTGTTAGCAGGGACGCACTGAATGAGCATTCCCGGTTAAGCAGAAAGTTAATTGAAGTCAGGAGCATTTTACGTAACTGATCCTACACAAAATGGCATTTTATGCACTGCAAAAAAATTAAATTTTGCACCTCACCTTGATCCAATTATGTACCTTTTAGAATTTTGATCAGACATCGGAACATCAGGATTAGGACCATCCAGATCAGCGAGCTTCGTATCAGCATTCCGCACAAATGCCATTCGTTGAGTTTTAAAAAACTCATGCATTCCAATAATTGGGGTTTACTTTTCACAGTAGATTGCACAACATCAATTGTCACAGGATCAGCAGTTAACACAAAGGTAAAGTAATTAAATTTCACATATTTATAGTCTTTACATAACGATTTAAACACAGGAGAATTAAGCACAGGATTACCCCACATAATAGCATCGTTAGAAGAAGATTTTTGAGCTCTTTGCCTCTTGATATCCAAAGTATAAGTATCGTCATTTACGACAAGAACTTTTCGGTAATTTTGCCTTCTTTTTTTCGCAGGTTTCTTAGACGCTTGGAATTCGGCGGAGAATTCAGCGGAGAAATCGCTTCTGTCGGCTCAGAGACACGTGACGAAAAACATAAATGTGCTGCATTTAACATCCGCAGAAAAACAGATGATCTAACCAAAACCAACCAAACGAAAATTTATCGTTGTGAGATTTTTCAGATTTATGATGTGCTTAATCAGTACGGAGTAGACAATAACGGCTCCGATAGATGCGAGAACAAAGCTTTTGTTTTAGTGGAAAGAACCCCCAAAATGTGAAGTGCAAATATTGGTTCAGAGCAAAAGACATCGAAAATGTATTCCGGATAAACAGAAGTTGCTCTGAAGTAAGTGAGACTTTCGAACAACTGATGATGCGCAACATGATATTCTATCAACCCACAGACACAAAACGAAAGACATGAATGTACCATACATAACAGCCGTAGAAAGACTGATAATGTAAACACAGCCAACATAACACCACAGCATAACCCCGAACTCGAAGCCAGGGCGGCTACCTGTCTTTTGGGTGGGTATGCGTGAAAACAACGAACAGGAAATTCATCTACTTGAGATTTACAACTGTACGATGTCTTTAATTAATACGGAATAAGTAATCACGGCTCCGATAGATGCAAGAGCAAAGCTTATTTTTAGAGGAAAGAACCCCCAAACGGTGAAATGCACTTCTTGGTTCAGAGCAAGGAGGCATCTAATGTGCATTCCGGATGAGCAGGGGGTTCCTTGAAGTAAATGCGACTTTCGAGCAGCTGATGCTGCAGAACATGACATTCTGTCGGCCCAGAGACACATGATGAAGAACATGAATGTGCCATATGTAACAACGGTAGAAAAACAAATAATCTGCCAAATATCGTTTGATGCTAGTAATCCAGTAATGGCGAAATAAAGACTGAATACGTTAACAAGAGCTGCCCAAAAGACTAGGCAACTGATCTGGCTGTCAACTTTGAACACGAAGTTTCTTAAATGAGTAAATTCATTTATTAGATATTGATAATCCGGCTTTGGTGTCGAAATCATACTGGCTTTGAATTTCTTAAAAAGTGTTCCAATATCACGACAAATCGAGACAAAATATATAATGAATGTGTTCACCGGCATTGAGAAGAAAACCATGTGGTATGTGGTCATTATACTGTTACTTGCTGCAAAGGTGTTTTCGTATTTGGCAAATTCCTTGTCATGTATGAAGTTTCGAAAGTTTTTTAGATGCATCATTATCGCTGTACCAAAACTTATTAAAAGAAAACAAACAGATGAGCATAGCAGTATGTAAGTTTGCTTGTTGAAGTATCTGTCTTCTTTGGAATTCAGATTATACAGCCATTTTGCGACCAAACCAAGACGTGATGAATACCGACACAAAAAATAACGGTGAATTACAGTCAATATAGCCATTATTATTAAACCAACAGCGATCGGAGATTTTCCATCAGCAATAAACACCGATAATAAAAGAAAGATTATGTAAAATATCGTAATAGCGTGAGAAAAAATACGGTGCTTTTTGAAAGACGTAGTCTTGTCATTATTATCTAAGAATCCTGTTATTACACTGCAACCAAATAGGTAAAAAATAAATTTGTATCGTTTTTGGTAATGGAGGATTTTTTTATGATTTTGAGGGTGCATTTGAAATGTTAATAGACATCAGAAATCATAGACCGAGATATTACAATAGTGATAGTACAAATATCATCACGTTATATTAAGTATATAATGATTGTCTTGTATGAATGTCTTTCAGTAGTCTGTTGAATATCTTTACCTTGTGATGAGAGAGATACAACGTAAATTCAGACACATACTTAGGATGATATTCTTCTTTTATAGTGATAGAATGTACGCCAGTGAAACAATTTTTTCTTAAATAAATTATCTTCAGGGATGTTTTTTGAATCGTTATTGTTCAGAAAACAATATCTAACTAGAATTCTTTTTTAAACAATATTATTTCCATAACAGTAAGTAATACGAGGGTGTGGATTTCCTTGATTTGCAGACTTAGATTTACATGTCTCCAATTATATAATTAACTATTTTAGGTAACGTAAGATTAAATTCTCAACAATAGATTTTAGTTGTCAGGAGATTTTAATAGACAAATCCTCTATTTAACACGACGAAAAATGTTGTAAACGTCTTGCTAAAGCAAAATTATTTGATACAATATTCTTTAAAACCAAACTCCTGAAGGAAAAAAGGGAACACGGCGTCAAGATTACGTCTGTGTCAAGAGTTTTGATTGTATACAGATAATCGATGGTATGGAAAATTGGAAATCGATTAAGTGCAATTTCCAGTAATTATTTACTTTGGTGGAAGTGTGAAATCGTATTTAATTAAAAAAAGTATTTATTAAAGCAAGAATATTGATTTATGTAGACGTATTAAATATCGTAATATAAACAGCAAGCCTCAATTTTTGTTTAAAAAAACTTTCACGAACTTCATTCGTTTGGTTTGAAACTTTTTTTAATTAACAAAGAAAGTTTGTAGGGTATAAATTTTTTTGTAGGTTTCTCTATTTTTCTCACTGATGCTGCTTAAACTTAATTTTTATTTAATGGTAGATTATTAATGTATTTATTGATTTTGTTCCTTTTTTTAATCAATGAACAAGTCGCTCTGTTAAAAGTCTAAAATATTCCAAGTAAATTTTAATCGGGGCATTAGCTAACTTACCTAAACTAACTTTTAAAAGGATATATATAGAGAGATAAGGCTTAATTCATAAGAATTTTCGTCAACATTAATTGCAAAATGAAAAGTTGAGTTCTAACAAAGTTTTCCTTATTTTTCTGTTAACTTTCTCAGACTTCATACACACCAAAAAAAGTAGAGTTAACAAAATACTTGGTTGGAAATGTTAAATAAGAAACAAAACTTTCAAACTGGGTTATAAAACTAATCATTAGCCGACTGAAGCTCAAAGATTTTGCTTTATACTTCTGACTTGGAGATGTAACTTGGAAACGATATTCCTTTATCTGACACTAATTATACAGAAGTCATCCATTGTAGGAAGCTACTGATTCAGCTTAAGACATTGCCATTGCTTTCAGCATATTGAAAATATGGTCGATTCCGAGTGTGTAATGTTCAATTACAAACACATGTACATACTCAATATTGAACACTAGGATCAGTATAACACCTTTCAAATTACAAAAGTAACTTTTAGATTTTTTCTCCTTGCATTCATGTATACCAAGCACACAGAGAAAGTATTATAATCATCAAAAATGGGTTACGAAAGCAATTATTAGCCGACTAAAGCGTATATCACACGGAGAGCTATCGTACGCTGTTTTCGTGAGCGTGGGCACAATGCCACTTTCCAAAAAGTTTGTAGCACGTGACGCATTGAGACAACTGGTCAGACAGGATTGGGATTATCGTTGGGGCGAACTACGTCACCGTTAAAGTCACAACCGATTGGTTTGAATTATGGCTGCTGACGATTTTCCGTCAGCATCGTGTGCATTTTCAAGCCGGTTGAATACAGACCACGAATTCCGTCTTCTTGTCTGACCGGTCACGTGCTACAAACTTTTTGGTGAGTGGCATTGCGCTCATGCTGACGAAAACAGCGTACGATAGCTTTCCGTGTGATATACGCTTTAAACTTGAAATTTTTCCTTGATACTTCTAAATCTGACTTGGAAACGATATGCAGTCATCTGACACTAACTTTACAGAAATCAGTTGATTGTCGGACGCTGCTGACTCAGCTTAAAGACACTGACATTGTGGTCAACATACTGAAAATATGGTTGATTCTGAGTGTCTAATACTCAGCAACGAACATATGCACATATGTGCACAATCTCAATACTAGACACTGGAATCTGCACCACGTACTCGATTTCGTATAAAATTAAAAAAGCAATGACTTTTCGATTTTTTTTCCACTTTCATGTGTATGAAGCATAAGAAGGAAAAGTAAAAATCGTCAAAAAATTCGTCTTCGAGATTAAGAAAAAAACTTTTTGGAAATCTGTCTGACCATGAACATGATAACTAAAAAAACCCCACTTCGATTAATGAAATTTAGCATCTAGCACCCGGTAAAGTGTGGGTTTCCGGCTCAAAAGAACGAGAGGGCGCAGTTTTGGTATTTGTCATGAGCGCCATTTTATGCAGGTAAACCACTGTATATTTTTATTTGATTTACCTCTTCTTGAACACAATTTGATTAAAATCCTTACTTAACCTTCCAGCGGGCGCGCGTTTGCAAGAGATACTTGAATTGTGCATCTTATTACATATTTAGATCGTTATTTTATATATTAAGTGCAATTTTATTTATAAAATCTTTGTTTACTATTAGGCTAATAAATACAGATAGCATAAACAAAAGTTGCATTTATCTTTGTAAAATAACACGATATATATATATATTATATATATGTAATACGATGCACGATATGTCGTAAAATTTGCGCAAGTGCGCCCGCTGGAAGGTTAAAACTATTGTAATCAACTTAACGAAATAAATTTTTGAAAACAAATATAATTCAAAACTCATTATTATGGATTCATGACATACATAGGCGGCGCTGTCCTAGTGGTAATTTGTCGAAATACCACTAGGACACCGCCACCGCTCGAAATTCGATTTCACTGAAAATACGTCGTGTATCGCGCCTGTTGAACGTTAAATCATACATAAGGGGTCTGTGGCATCATCGCGGCAGCTGGCTGTATCTCAAGTTGTAATTTTAAGCAGATCTGATCCGCCCTTTTTACTTTCTCGTATACGAAGTACACAAAGAGAAAGTATTGTAATCGTCAAAAAAATTCGAACTCGAGATTTTGACGAATCTCCACGTTTTAGGCCTCCCCGAGTCCGAAAAACACAATTTTGGAATTATGTCTGTCTGTCTGTGTGTGTGTCTGTGAACACGATAACTCGAAAACTATTAGAGATACAGGGATGAAATTTGGTATGTGGTCTTTAAACATAATTTGTAGGTTTCTGTCAAATTTTGGACACAATACGTCAGCGGGAAGTCTGTCTGTCTGTATGTTCGAGGTCATGCGAACGCTATAACTCAAAAACTTGAAAAGCCAGATGGATAAAATTTGGTACACAGTTTTATCGTCATGAATGTAGGTCCGTATAAAATTTTGGGCCAAATCCGTCAAAGGGCTGACTGTCTGTCGGTCTGTATAATAGCATACTTGTTCAACTCCATGCGCATGCGTAAATGCCTGTGCAAGGAAGGGACACTCCGAAAACTTGGCAGTTTGCCAAAAACCAATTCTGGCGGCGAGATTTTGTAAGGAAGCAAACATTTAGGGCGTCTTGTTTTACTTGCGTATTGGAAGCAATCTCTGCGCATGCGCAAGCTATTCAGCGAGCAAGCTATTCTCCTGTTTTCTTCTCCGCACGTGGAACTTGCATTGCTAGAGTTTGATAAAAAAAAATAAATATTGCGAAGTTTTAATACATACGTATCTTTTTGAATATGATTCCTCACCTCAATATTTTATTATCACTATAATCAACAATGAAAAACCTTCTGATAGTCATTGCATTCTGGGTTACAGTTGGTTCGAACTTTTTATCAACGCAGGGGAAAGGGAAATAACAAATGTTTGAAAAGTATACGAGAAAGTTTAGGGGAGGCCACTCTCGCTGGTTTGTGATGTCATCTATCAACCAAAAGCGAGCAGTCATTGGAGTATTTAAGGAAGATGATTACTTCTGTTCTTTCTCTTTTCGTATCATCTCACCGCTGGCGTGTCGAATGATGTTATAATTTAATTTAGTCGATGTTATATTAAATATGCTTTTTGTTATGAGATAGTCTTCTTTTTACTGTGTCAGCATCACTGTGTTTACCACGATGAAATACTTCTGAAACTTGTAAGAAATACAGATTTATGATAGTGTTGAGAAGCGAAGTAGCGAGGTGTTGTACTAATCAACATGGAGTACTTGATTGTCAAGCGTTGCATGTACTTAATTCCTCAGCGGCTAGACCAGTAAATATCACCTCCTCTTATGCTGTATAGTTAATTTGACCCGACGTTGGCCGAAAAGTTACAGGTCAAACGTCCTCCCGCTGGAGTGGTGCGGAAGTTTGGAGAGCGACGTGCCGGAGCAGGTGTCGTCCTCGTCATCTGACCGCGGTTCAAAATTAAGAGGTCCGTCCCAAAATAGCCCTCGTGTTGCTTCAAAGCGGGACGTTAATATAACTAAACTAAACCAAGATTTGCATTTTTCACAAATTCGCTACAGGATGGCGCCACCTGTACTGAATTAAAGCTAAACACAATGAAACGCAATTGATAATTAAGTTATAAAAATATTAAAATATTGTATTTTCATCAGAAGCAAACGAATGCACTGAATTTCAGAACTCTAGCACGTCAGGACGTGAGAGAAAAATCGATTGCAAAATTCCTTCTTTAAAAAAATAATTAATTAAAAGTGCATAAAAATGCCAAAAATTACGGGATCAATATTCAATATATTATTTTCAGCAATTATGTTTCTATTCTGATTCGTAGCGGCATACGTTATTAAGATGTTTCATTTTTATTTATCTTTTTGCTTTAATTGCGATTTCATTTCTTTTTCCCCCTAGAAAATAGTATTACCAAAAATTGAACGTTTTTTTTCTTTTAATCACCGCTTGTTTTATGTCCCTTCATTTTAACTATAGTTACATTCGGATACTTCTAATAACCAGTGGGAGTATTCTACCCTCGAGTTGCTCGTATACTCACACAGAACGACGCATTTTGTGTTATGCTTCGTCGTATTGCGAACAAAAATTGAGTATGCATTGTGATGTTTTCCCTTCCCGCAAGCACAGTTCCCACGAGAAAAAGAGTCCAGTACCTTTCATGTCAGCCGCAGGCCAGCTGCACCTGGTGGTTATTAAGGAGACGTTCGGGAGAGTAATAGCTTCACGCGGAAAGCGACCACAATGCAGAGGAATCAATATCTGTCAGAGAGCGCAATGGGTTGGCTTTGAGGAGATTAGCGGTGCTTTTTCATGTCACACCTATATAGCTCCGATGTTGAGGAAACTAAAGAACCTTCCCACGGTCGGAGTTGACCATTGGGAATATGGAAGTTTAGTCGTTGGTCAACCAGGAAGACGATTGTCCAGTGGAGTGAAAGGAAGGCGGAGCTCCACCCCTTGAGGTAGGGGATAAAAACGGAATGTTGAGTTGGAAACAAGGGAGAGCGGTGAAGAACTGATTTCGGAGTCTCGAACGTGGTTTCAGACTCCGGAGCGCAGAAAGAGCTGTGTGATCAGCTCGGATTTAAAGTCCCGAATTAATTCGGACTTGGACAACGAACACTGAGAAATCGGCATTATTCTGAAATCTTGGCTCATCTAATTGCGAGCACTCCTTGTAGTCTCGTACTTAAGCTATCTCGCTGCTAGGAGGGAACTATCCAACCTATATTGATCTACGTCTCTCGTTGAACTACGACTCCATTGAACTTTAACGTCCTAGAACTGTGATGAAAGAACTCTGTATATAAATATTTAGTCCAGATTGCCATGCAAGAATTGTTCTTTAAAGTACAGCTGTTTAAAATAAAAGCACTCATGTAAACCTAAGCTTTGCATTTATTTGGTCGCACAAAGGCCAAGACACCACAGCATGTTGGACTACTTCCTTTTGTCTGACCCCTATTAGCGCAACATATTTTACGATATCTCCATGTTGTTGCTACGATATTCTGCATGCCAGACAACATCGTAGAGATATCGTATGAATATTGTTGAGAATCTTGTGGGACTAGGATTCAAAATTGCATATAAATCTGCAATTTTGAAATCAAAACCATATGCCAATTTTGTTTATCTAGCTTGTAGTGTTTTCGAGTTCGCATAGACACGAATAGACAGTCAAAGAGACAGAACGCCTCCCCATGCCCTCGTACCTGATCCTTTGTAAGTTTAGTCTAAAATTAGTCTCAAGTGTACAAATTTGTGTGAAAACAATATACTTTACTTTCCATTACAACACACCCTTGACTCCAGAGATAAAAATCCCCGGTTTACAGTTTGGATGAAAGTGCGTAGAAACTTTATTGAACAAAAAAAGAGAAAAGAAAAAGGCTACATGCAGTGTTTTAACATCATGTAAATCGAAAAACATGTGAGAATTATAAAAACGACGAAAAAATGTGTATTTACATATGAAAAGAAAGACTCGCGAAGCAAAAACAGTTTTAAGACAGGCCCCAAAAGTTCGCTGCATCTATATACTTGTAGGAGGACTAATTAGGTTCCTAGGTATTGAGCCTCTAGAGGGTCTTAGTCCATAAGTCTGAGGTCTTGGTGAAGGAGAGAAATCTGGGTCGGAGTCGGATGAACTGGTTGCGTCCGATGGCTGTTTTATGAGGTGCTCATTTTCAGTGAGGAAAGATATGAGTTTAGCTATATTTATTATTGATAGTTTATTTTAAAGTACGCTTTTCCACCAAAGTTGAGTATTTTCTGCACTTGGTTTTGTAAAATGATAAAATAACGTCATGTGACAAGAAGTTGCGTAGTGGAGAGGGTCTTCCTTTTCCCCGCATTCGCAGATATCTGAATGATGAAGCCGAAAACAATATCCTAAAATCCATATATCTAGCTTCCTGCGTTTTAGGTAGCGCGTTCACAAGATCGGCGCACGAAATAGACAGATCTACACGCAGCCAACCGGTTGATAGATCTAGTCCAAAATTTGATACTTATCTAGTAATAAATCTCTCTAATTTGTTGCGTTTTTAGCTACAATGTCACATTGAAAATGGGCCAAAAAAAGAGCGCTTTTTCTTAAACGCTCCCTTTAGCATTAAAAATTAATCAACAAAGAGCGAAATCATTGCTTAAAATATTGCACAAAAAAGGAGTATTTCTTTTAACACGCTCCTTTTAATATTAAAAACTAATGAAAAAGGAGCCAAATCGTTCAATTCAAAAAGGAGCGAAATTCCCTCAGAATATTTCGCTCCGCGGAAGGATTGTAAAACGCTCCGAAAGGACGATGCACTTTCAAGTACGGAAAGGAGCGAAAATTCGCTCCATCGGATCGAATTTCGCTCGTTTGGTTTAAGCGTGTAAAAATCTACAATTTTGATGTGAAGACCGAATACTAAATTTCAGATTTCTAGCTTGTTGCGCTTTTGAGAGTCATGGTCGCAGATAGGTAAATATAATTCTAAGATTTATTTATTTACTTTGGACTCCTGGAATTTTGAAATGTTGAGATGCATCGAAATCTTAAGGTCGCATTTTTTGATGATTACAATATTTTCTCTTTCCCATACTTTGTATACGAGAGAGAATAAATTATAATTGTAATCATTTTCAGTTGTTTAAATAGCTATTTATTATTTTATGTTTTTTATGTCATTCACAGTAGCATTTTGCAATATATTTTTTTAAAATAGAATTTTGTAACGGCGCTTTTCATTGCATTGGTTTTTCATCGAAATTCACAAAATACCTTTCACGACAAAAGATTCAACCGTCCATCTT
The DNA here is from genome assembly GCA_013235015.1 of Araneus ventricosus. NCBI lineage: Eukaryota > Metazoa > Arthropoda > Arachnida > Araneae > Araneidae > Araneus > Araneus ventricosus. The sequence goes on from BGPR01002885.1 coordinate 130,879, forward strand.
CTGATCCTGAAAAGAAATAGTATTAATGAAATGGACTTTTTTTACATCTAAAAATATTACCATTTTAAAATACATTAAAATAAATAATAATAGCATGATAATACTATAGAAAATAAGAGAAATAATGATGGATAATTAAAAATAAACTACAATAGAACACGTCCAATTCGAAAATGACTGAATCGCATTAAAAATTCGATTTATACAAAAATTGGAATTGCGAAAAATTAGGTCTAAAAATGAAACAACATCAATTTTTAATCTATTAATGGCAACAAAGATTTAATTTTTATATTTAACAGCTTCATAATAAATCTATATATTGCGCCGATTTTTTGAACCCTATAGAAATCTAAACTACTGAATAGATTTCCTTTAAATTTTGCTCACAAATACTGTAAAGCACAAGGAAGATTAGTGGAGGTATTAATTGTTTATCAATTAATAACTAATCAATTAAATAGTTAATTGTTTATTAATGAAAAATTATGCTTCCAGTGCGCATAGGCAATCCAAACTCTTCTACTGATGCACGTGTAACGGTAAAAAATAAGCTAAAAAAAGTGGGCCATATAAATATAATTTGCATGCTATAGAAATTCAAACTACTGAATTGATTTTCTTCAAATTTTGCCAAAAGAGGGGAACCACTATGAATCCCTAACTAAAAGTTTATTTAGATTCTTTGAACCAAATTTTCATCATCTTATTTACGGTAATAATTAGCAGTGCATGTTATTTATTTTTAAGATTCAAATTACTCTGCAAGTATTGAAACTAAACAATATATAGAATTTTCAACTGTTCTTTGAGTTTGTTTTAAAAGCAAAGATCTTACCTTAGAAATATTTGGAAAATTTATTCTTTCTTTCGATAAGTTTTTGGAATTACGTTTTCAGTAGATAGCAAATGTTTTTACGTGTTTTTCTTTATTATTAACCATCATACTATTCTGCTTGTAGATATAGTACTTCCTCGCCTTTTACAGACCTTTTGTAAAACGGAATAGGAATATTTCTCTCCTAATCAAACGAAAATATTCCTTTCTATCCATTATTTATTGAAAAACGTTTGTAATTACACACAATGTAATAATATCTGACGATAATGTAAAGACTGAGCAAATAATTACTGTTAAAATAAAACCGGTTTAAACCGACCAATTGCTTATACAGTAGAACCCCGGTAATCCGGACGAATTCAGGCACATGGACGTCCGAATTAGCGGGATTTCCGGATTAGCGAGGTTTTAAAAAAATAACGTAAAACACTTTTTTCCAAAATTGTATGCATAGGTACACCATGGTATATTTGTATGAACTAACGTTGTATGGATAAACTGAATGAACATGATATAATATGAATATAATATGTACATGTATAATTACTACGTTCGTAAGTGAATGAACATAAGTGTCCAATAAAGTCAGTTTCTTTTTTTTGCGCTGCCGTTCCAATTTTTAATTAAAATGTGCGGTCTATTAAACCTTCGAGGAACATAATTTCGTGTGCTTTAAAATTTTTCTCTTCAGACCACTGTAATGAATTGTTGAATGTCGCCACAGCCTCAGAATGAGAAATTTTGACGGGGTTTACAGGAGTGTCGTCGTCATCATTATCATCTTCTGCTGTTACTGTCCTGATAATTTCGTCGACTGTTAAAATTTCATTTCGAGCTAAACTAACGTCAGCCTCAGCAGCCCACTGGAGGGTTTCAGTATTAGGTTTTGTGTTTTGTAATTGGTTAATGAGTGATGTAAGCTGAATTTCTTCAATTTGCACATTTCTTCAACTTCAGAATCAATAAAATTGGGAATCAAATTTTTCCACGACTTGGGCATCAGTGTCTACATTGATGATTAACAACAGTTAGCAAGACTGAACACGACATCTTTTAAATTTACATTTCTTAGTGTTTTCTCCAAGTTTTCATTGTGCACAGGATCATTGAGAATGTTCGTAAGAAGCAACTTGCGATATCCCAGCTTGATGTTTTGAATAACATTCTGATCCATGGGTTGGAGCAGCGCAGGATGCGGGACCGTCCGGATTACCGAAGGTTCCGGATTAGCGCGTGTCCGGATTACCGGGGTTCTACTGCATATCCCATTAAAAACGTACAAAAATGTTCGAGCAGCCTCTGTATTTCTAAGAGAAATTATGATATGGAAACATTTCATAAAACCATACTTAATCTCTTGCTAATCAATATACTCATGTCACATAAACCATGCAAAATAACATAGGAAGTCGACAATAGACTCTTATTTATAAGATTTATTTCTTTCCAGGGGAAAGAGTTGTCTTTTTTTTATACTGCTACTGAACATCTGTTGCACAAAAAACAACTGTTACTTTTGTTAAGGCATAAAATATAGGAAAAAAATATGTGAAAAAATTTCAATCTTTCAATCATAATTGTGGATGACTGATAGTGAACAACTTCTTGACAGAAAAAAATGCTATTTTTCATCGGCAAATTTTGGTGACAGATACAATGGCAAATCCAGGAGGGGCTATCGGGCTACAGCCCCCCACAAGACCCAAGCCAGAATTCTTGATTTTATTTAAAATAATTACAACTGTTTTTTCTTAATTTCCCTCTTTTAAAAGAATAATAAAAACGTTTCAACATTGCTTTCTGGCTATACAGGCTCGAAAATTTTCTTAATTTTGTAGTCATTCCCTTTGTATTTGTAGTTTAGACGCGGTCGAAAACACACACACACATTTTTTGGCTAGTTATTTCATTGTAATTTTTATTAAATTATCGAAAGTATTGTATTGTTCTTTATGATTCTTATTGTCAGGTGAGTAAAGTCTATAAAGTTAAACAGTTTTGGTTTACAGGTTTGGCCTTGAGGTTTGACATTCGTCACGACGATACAAAATTTTTATGCCCTCAGCCCCCACCCCCCGACCCGAATCCTAGATTTGCCACTGGACAGATAATTTAAGATCCAGCACTTCACTATGCCACGGAGTGTATTTATACAGTGTCTTGGCATATGAGGAAGCCAGCGCCAAACTTCGAACAAGAATGGCTGAAAAGGGTCGCCAATAACCTCGTCTCCAGGCAGAAAATTCGTGGGATTATCAAATTCATTAGCGAAAACAGAGATCTTTTCCGGCCTCCCTAGCTTTCAACTTCCCAGCGAGCTGAACTAAGTAGCTCAACCACCGGACATTCCCCCTTCAAATAAAAGAAAGGTATTTCAACTTCTAAAGAAAAGAAGACTATTACGAACTAATAGTGTAAAAGTGAAAATGCCTGTGCTGTACATAGTGTATATATTTCCTTCTCTTTGTTTATTTTGTTTTTCTTTTTCTTAAATAAAATTCCCGTGTCTTGGCCATCAAACCATTCAGTGACCGGTCTGGTCACGGGTACGGGGTAAGGGACGGCGTTCTGTTTTGTACTTTGTCTCATCCCAGAAAAGCTAAATTTTATACAATGAAATATCTTTAGTACACATCACTCATTATTATGTCGATCTCTTTAGTGCGTTGTGACTTGATCCCGATTCATTTTCATGCTATGAAAAAAACCAGCGAGAGTTCTCCCCAGGACCGGATTGGGCTCTGTAGGGGGCTCTTAGGCAATGCAAATTTCTGGGCCCCATTTCCCCTTCCAAATCAGAATTTTTTATTTTTATTTTAACTTAATCTTTATATAAGCTATTTTTAAGTAACACATATAACGGCAAACTGAAATATAAAAGCATTCAATAGCGGATGATCTTCCAGAGAGGTTGTTTCAATATCCCACGTATAAAAAAAAATTGAAGTAATTTTAAACAAAATGGTAAAAAGAATTACAAAACGTTTTAAACTCATTCTAAATACCCAAATACAATATTTCTCATGGCTGTTGACTTGTAAGTCAGTCAGCCAACTAAAAAAATAAGTGATCCTGCAGTCGACTGTAAAAAAAGGTGAAAAAAAATCCTGAGAATATATCTTGAAATTAAACGATAATTGATTTCAGTTTGAATACGTTCCAGTAGACGACTCATGTAAATTAAAGGAAAGCAAAAAATTTGATAATTCTGAAAATACGGCAAAGAAAGAGAATTTCAAGGCTTTCAAAGGGCCCATAGGTAGTTGCCTACTCTGCCTATTTAATAATCCAGCCCTAGTTCTCCTCTAGACTTTCTCATATACCTACACAATACGGCGCACAGTGGTTCAGATCGCTCATCAAGCGCGCCAAAACCCAAAAATTTGACATCACAAGATCGCCTTCAATCCTACTTCAAATAAATGTTTATATTCCAGAGACGCTAAATCATCACAAATTCGGGGCCAATTATTCGGTATTTCCCCCTATTACGTCATCAAAGTGAAAAGTTTCCCAATTGCTCTGTTCAACTCGGAGTGATTGCACGAGAGCTCTCGTTAAAGATTTATTTTTCTGTCCATACGGAAGAAAAAGGTATGTATTTGATACTTCGTATCGTTTCAGCTTTATTAGATGTATTATTTTCCGTGATAGTTGGAGTAATATTAGGCTTAAAAAATGGACAATTTTTTCTTTAAATGCTTAATATTGTTATTTTTCCTTCATTTTTACTTTCTTGCATATGAAGTACACAAAGAGAAAGTATTGTAATCGTCAAAATATTCGCACTCGAGATTTTGACGAATCTCCACGTTTTAGACCTCCCTGATTCCGAAAAACACAATTTTGGAATTATGTCTGTCTGTGAACGCGATAACTCGAAAATTATTAGAGATACAGGGATGAAATTTGGTATGTGATGTGATCTTTACAAATCATTTGTAGGTTTCTATCAAATTTTGGACAAAATCCGTCAACGGGAAGTCTGTCTGTCTGCCTGTCCGCGTACATGTGAACTCTATAACTGAAAACCTTAAATAGGTAGATGGATAAAATTTGGTACACAGTTTTTTCATCAGAATTGTACGTCCGTATAAAAGTTTGGGCCAAATCCGTCAAAGGGTTGACCGTCTGTCGGTCTGTGTAATCGCATACTTTTGAATGCCATAACTTCTTAAAAAAATTGCTTAGATAAATGAAATTACGTATGTTGTCTTGAAACTCTAATTATAGATTTGCCTCCAATTTTCGTTTAAATCGGTTTAAAAAAAGGCGTTGAAATTACCTATTCTGTTTTTTCCCCATTCTACGCAAAAAAAAAAATCACCAGCGGGAGGGGCCTCCCAAAACTTTCTCGCATACGACCAGTAATATGGGGTGGGTAAATACCCAGCCGTTCGGCAAATATTTTTGGGGTATATACCTGGGTATTATTTGCCCAAGGTCTGGGTATTTTGAGGAAAAATTGTAAATGGTGATTTACAATGAAACATAAAATTTACGTATTTCCAAAAACTTGATGTTTTGCAAAAAAAAGTGTATTTTACCCGCATTCCGCGCGCATAAAAATTTTCGTAATTTTTATGCGCCCTGTGGTTACCACAACTAATAAGATTTTATTTAACGTTTTGGAGTAAAAAATTTTATTATAGATAACGCACAACATTTCACCACACCTCTGGTTCCATCTTGTCCATCTGGAGAATGTCAAAACGAAGTTTCAATTTACTGCGCCAAGGCGAAAGGAAATCGTACTGTAAACAACCCAACAGCAATTGCAACCGAATATGTAATTTGAACGCCCTTTTTTTAACCGATTGATACAAAAATTTAACACAAATCTACAATTAAGGTTAGAAGGCCACATACAAAATTTGATTTATCTAGGTAATTTTTTTAAAGTTAAAAAATTCAAAAGTATGCGATTATACAGACAGGCAACCCTTTAGCGGATCTGGTCCAAAACTTGATAAAAACCTACATTCCTGATGATAAAAATGTGTACCAAATTTTATCCACCTAGCTATTCAAGTTTGTGAGTTATAGTGTTCACATGAACACGGACATACAGACAGACAGACTTCCCGTGGACGGATTTTGTCCAAACTTTGACAGAAACCTACAAATTATGTGTACAGACCACATACCAAATTTCAACCCCGTAGCTCTAATAGTTTTCGAGTTATTGTATTCATACAGACACAGACAGACATACCCTAATTTTTTTTTTTGGGGACTCAGGTAGGTCTAAAACGTGGAGATTCGTCAAAATCTCGAGTTCGAATATTTTGACGATTACAATACTTTCTCTTTGTATACTTCGTATATGAGAAAGTAAACCAGCGGGAGTGGCCTCCCTTAAACTTTCTCGTATACTTCTCAAAAATTTGTCTTTTCTTCCCTCCCGTTTGGATAAAAAATTCGAACCTACTGTAACCCAGAATGCAATGACTATCAGAAAGTTTTTCATTGTAGATTGGAGCGATTGTAAAATATTTATGAGAAGAATCGAATTGTGTTTTTCGGACTCAGGGAGGTCTAAAACGGGGAGATTCGTCAAAATATCGAGTTCGGATATTTTGACGATTACAATACTTTCTCTTTGTATACTTCGTATACGAGAAAGTAAAAAGCTGCGAACGCTGGAGCGAGTGTTTTCCCCACCTTAGGGAATACCGCACGTTTTCCGGCCCGAGGTGTATTTTTCTCCTCTACCCGTGTTATTCGTATGCGAGAAAGTTATGGGGAGGTCACTCTCGCTGGTTTTTTGTGGATATACGTTTGTACGATGAAATTTCTGTTGGGTAATAAATTATTTGCCTTTGAGACAAACTCAAAATAGATTTTAGCTGCGCTTATGAGCGGTTTAATTTGGAATTTTAACTTGATTTTTGGAAAACTGATATTTTTTAAACTGGAGGATACCATACTCGACAATCTTCTTTCACGATGTTACGAAACCTGATACAAAACGTCCCATATCTTACAAGAATACGCGAAAATTGAAGGGTGAATGCGCTTCCTGGTTGCTTCCGTTTTAGTATTCCGAATTTAGCTTCAATCAGATTAGACGATGACACCTTTAAATGCTCACAAATGATTTATGCTTAATAAAAAAATATTGTGCTCTAAATTAATTCAGTGGCAATAAAATTCATTTCTTCTCATAATATATGCAACATGACTTAAAAAAATAATTGAGTTAAAAGAAATAATTTTTGCTAGCTAATTAGAGGACTGTTATCAAAAAGTAACCATATTCTTTAGCATGCTTCAACCTCGAGAATGATTCTTCTTATTATTCCCCGTTAAATTTATAATGTATCTTTAAGCACTGAAAATAATTTTTAGTTAGCAAATTCATTGTTAAAAGAAATTATTCCTTTCATTTTAAAAATTACTTTTGCTGTAAGTTGGCATTTGTAAGGGGTGCTGTTTCAGTTCATTCATTGCAATGTTCATCGGTAACTTTATAGTTTTGATTTCTTCGACAACATCTAATACTCTGAATGTCACATTGGTAATGCATGGGAAAATTAAATAGTGGGGATCCAGCTTAGGTGTCGTCCTCATTACCTGATCCCTGTTCAAAAAAGAGGAGGTCTTAAAATTCCCGTGGCTGAAATGGGAAGGAAACACATTGTGCAGAGACGGCTTTTCATATCGCCGAGACTGCTGTACATGTTGGTAATCCAAAAGATTAGAGCCCAACTTCCCCTAGAAATATTTGATTACTGACAGTCCAGACAAATAGGCATGGAATAAGTTCCTATTAAGTGATCCCCTACAAAATAAAAAGATCATACCATTTGCATCAAAACTATATTGTGCCACACTTTTTTGCATAGCATGACGGCTCTGCGCCACCTGAAGAATAGAGCATGATCCTATTAAGTGGTCCTCGAAAGTGAGACCCACATAAAAGGGCAATATCGTTAGCAACAAAAATCTGTTTTGTTCTACTTCTTTGCATAGCATGACGGTTCTACATCGTCCAAGGGAGGCATGGAATATTTTCCTATTAAATGTTCCCCATTTTCTAGGACCACTTAATGGGATCAAATCATTTGCATCAAATCTCTGTTGTGCTGCACTTCTTTACACAGCATGAGGTTCTGCACTGCTTATACAAGCGTGCTATGTGCATTGAAGCTACCTTCCCATGTGCAACATACCCCATCTGTAAAAAGAACAAATGCAAGAAATAGTACTCTTCTGGAGATGATTTTGCACAAATGCAACTTTCTGTAGGAAATCATTAGGTTGCAAGAGCTGCTCGTGATGTGGATGAAATTTGTTTTCGTTTAGTATTTTTTACTATATAATATACGGGCGATTTCTCGAGTATTAGTACTGGAACGTCTTCTAGCATAGCATTACTCCCGGCAGCACAAATCCGTGTCCATCGTTCCCGATTCATGGCAAGTTTCTTGAAGGAACGATTTTCCCATGGCTTCTGATGAATCTGTATAAATATCTGATGATTGGGAATATGCCTCATCGGGTGTCGATCCTGATGCAAAAGCGCAGAGACTCACCCATTTCAGTCTCAATCTCGTGTGTAAGATGCATATCTGCTAATGCCTCATTTGTATTTTCGGTCAACCCATTACTTTTGTAGGTAGGTCGTGAATAACTTCTTCAGGAAAGACATTGAGCAATCGCGCAGTCATACAACGCCATCTATCGCGTGAAGGTCATGCTTCCTCTCCCGAATAATAATAGTATGGTTTCAATTCATCTTTCAGTAATTCATCCCTTTCAGAATTTTCTACACGCTGTCGATTAAATCCACGCAGACACCTGTCTACCTGGCACATCATAAACATGATTCATTTTGAAATTCAAAACAAAAATAAACAATCGAAATGGCAGAAATATTTTATTTAGCGTCTAAAAAAGCCAACGATTCTTCATTTGACATTAAAAATGTTTAGTTTCATTGATATTTAAATGTTTAGCTAGATTTTATATTAAAAATGTTTGTACGGGATCAGTTAAATGATAGCTTTATTAGTTTTATGAATAACTACTTATCTCAGTTTTATTGCCCAACTTCTGACTATCTTTATTTTCATTTCATTTTAAAAATTTCAAATGAGATCAATTCATGCATTCAAGACCGCATACCGAATTTCATTTGTCTAGCTCGCTGAGTTTTTCAGCTAGCATGTTCAAAGACGGATAAACGTAACTCCAAAAGGGTATTTTCATTTAAGTCTAAAACGTGGAGATTCATCACAATCTTGCCAATTTTTTGACGTTTATGATAATTCCTATCCTTCATACGCGGTAAAGTAAAAATGAACGAACTAGAGTTAATTAGACAATTGTTAATATTCTATTTGGTGATGAGAGATTAAAGCTAAAAGACTACGACTGCCTTTTACTTGAAATAATTCTTTCATGTACGAAACGTGTTGAATCTGAAAAGAAACGAAACTTCTCTTGCAAAATGTAGAGTCAACAAATAAAGCTTTTCTTTCATGTTCCATTTAGAATATTCAATAAAACCTGACCTACCTCTGACTAGTTTGAAATAAGTGATCGAACATCGTCACGTTTTGTTGCTTGGATATAAATAAATGTCGAAGGTCATAAAAATGAGAAGAAATAAATCGTTTGGTTATGTATTCTTTCCTACTAAAGGAAATATGAAATATGTCAATGTGATTCATCAATCCTACTGTATTATACTTTTACTTTAATTCCAAAAAATTGGAATCAAAATCAAATAAACTATTTAATGGTCGAACAATAAGACTAAAGGAAGTAAGCATTGGTTATTGAACTGCAGTGATCATTACTGCATTAAATCTTCAGAATGACGTATCACATCGGTTCCAGAGTTGAATTCTTCAAAATAGAATAATTTCTCCACTTAATAACTGGAAAAAAACATGACTGCACGAAAAGTTACAAATTTTATAATAGTTTTATGAAGTTTGGAAACTTTTTTAAATACTAAATAAACCTATAACTCAAAATGAAAATAATAAAAACATAAAGTTCACAAAAAAGCACGCTTTTATCGGTGCGTGTAAATGTAAAATAATTTTTTATAAAAAAAATCTGGAGGAATATGAAAAAATTGTAAATGCGTGACGCGTTGATAGAAATACTTTGTGCAAATTGGGATTTTAATCAAAACCATAAAAGAGTTCAGTTTTTCAATAAATTTTTAAAAATTGTCTCCCCTTTTGATACACATCGTATTGTTTTCAGTGCCCCAAACTGTAGCAGTTCCTGTAGTTTATTCATTTCTGTTTTCGTATCTCTTTCTTTTCTTGTATACGAACTATAGAAAGAGACACGCTGTAATTTGGAAAAACGTGTTTGGCTGTAAACACGATAACTCCAAAATGGAGAAAGCTAAATGAATGAAATTTGGTATATGATTTGTCCATCAAAACTGTAAATCTCTATGAAATTTTGGACGGAATATGCCAAAGGGAGGTCTGTCCATCGGTCGCGTACATGTGAACATGATAATACAAAAATGGAATGTGTTATACTATATAAATGAAATCTGTCATATGGTTTTATAACCGAAATTGTGAATCCGTATCAAATATGCGATGAAATCCATCGATGGAAAGTGTCTGTCTGTTCGTCCGTGTGCACTTGAAAAAAAATGCAAAAACTGAAAATGCACCTAATTATACGGATGAAATTTGGCAAATTTATCACCAGATTCGTAGTTCTGTATCAAAACTTGAGCCCAATCCTTCAACGGTTGATTTTCCGTCGATTGTCTATTTGTGTGTATGTGAACGCGAAAACACAAACGCAACAAGTTAAATAAATGAAATCTGGTCTGTGGACTTTGCATCAAAATTGTAGATGTGCGACAAGTTTTAGACCGAATTGGTTAAAAGGAAAAGGTCCAAAATGCAAACTCCAATCTTTCAATTATACGGACAATTAGTCTAGTTATATTAACGTCCCGTTTTAAAGCAACGAGTGGGCAATTTTGGAACAGACCTCGTAATTTTGATCCACTGTCAGATGACGAAGACGACACCTGATCTGGCATCCCCTCTCAAAACTTCCACACCACACCAGCAGGAAGACGTTTGAATCCCTACGTATGATTAAACCACTATACGGCAAAGTTAAACGCAAAACGTGCCAGGTTGTCAGGGATTTTGACAGTATGTGGCCACAGGTCCAAAATTGTTTGTAAGCCCCTCCCCTACCTGATATCGTAAATTCGCCGTCGATTTAGCATTGCAATACTCATCGAATAGATTTTGAAGCCTCCCATGGTTTCGAGGCACGAGACGAGTACCTCTAACACCTGTGCGAAAAACAGCCACTGCATGTTGTGAAACTATACGGGAAAGTCGAGGGGAGAATTCTCCTCATGGTTTGGAACGAAAATCGAGTTATAAAGTCTATGAATGGTTTAATTTTAGCTTATAAGTTTAAAAAGGACATAATTCGATGCACGAGTGGAACGCAGACAAAACTGTTAAGAGAATTATAATGTACTGTCTAATATCTTTTACTAGCAGTACCCGCACGGCGTTGCCCGTGGAATCGGGACTTCAACAAATTAAGAAAAAAACCGCCCACAATGACACGAAAAAGTTTTGGAAACAAAATCAAAACAGAAGATAGAACATTATTGATTTTCCCGCTTATTTTGCTTCGTGATTATGACATTTGAGCTGTAGGAAAACAGTACAGAGTACGTTAATCCAAAACTAATTAAAAAACTGCAACGTGAAAATCATTAATAAACAGCAAGAAGCAACTTAAACAACATGTGTTTTTAATAAACGTTACAAACAAATCAAAAGTATAAAAAATATAAATCAGAACGCGATCCCCCCCCCAGATTAAAAAAATTGTCTATCATGAGCTTGAAGTGTAAGGCGAAATTGATCAGAACATAACAGACAGACGAGCACAAAGAAAAAATAACCAAAAGGAGAAAAAAAAAACCATTTGCCTAAACCTACTTAAACGGTTTAATAATTCATTCAAACTAAAGCAATAAAAGTAATTCATCATATTCCCGTAACCCTCATTCATGGCAGGATGCCAAATAAAGCCATAGCTCTAATTCTTTCCGCCAGATGGCGCACACTTGGATTGAACGGGATTTCCGTATTCCGGTTCCTTCTAAAAACTTTCTCTGACCCCATCCACTAAAAAATTAATTAAAAATCGACTTAAATTGGTATTTTAACCGTTCTTGTTTTAAATGAAGGAGAACAGTTTTATTTATTAGCTCGAAACTTTTCAAAAATATAAGGAAATTAGAAAGTGAGTTGGAGTCATTTGATTTTGAAATCTTAAAATTTCATTCGAAAACTGACTATTATTTAAAAATTTCTCAAAATTCAGGAAATTACGTTAGACTTTCAAAACAAACGTCATTAAAACGATAATTGTCTGCTCTATTTGATGGTGCATCGATTGTTTTTTCCCGATCATTATTTCTCGTGGATCGGCCAAAAATGTGCGATAAAGCACCCAAACCAACACAAAACATTAAATAAAAAATTTTCTAGATTAAATTTTAAAATTCAGGCTTCGAGGTGCATTGAGTCACCGTTAAGACTACCTGTGTGCCAAATTTCAAGTTTGTAAGTGCGATAGATTCGTCTGGACATCGCACACAGGCACACACACACAAACATTGCCTTTTTATAAGTATAGATAAAGTGACTGACTTGCCTCTCCCTTTCTTTCTTATCAATACAAATAATCTCCAAAATCATAAAGGCGACGTTTCATAAAAACAATCGATCTCTCAAAACAATCTCTCTTATTATCCCAGACACGACAGTCGATGTGTGAGATAATTTCCATAGAGACAACTGGAAGCTGATAGAGATGTTCCTTCACTTTGTTATCAGCTGTAATTTCGCAGTTGCAGTGCGTCTACCTTTCACTGCTGTCAAGAGACAGCAAAGCTGACATTGTTTTTAAAATGAAAACGCCCTTCTCCTTTACAAAATGAAACTAGAAAATCTTCCTAAAACTGCTTCTGCAGGCAACATATTTAAGCCTATAGAACGGCAGGATATACTCAGATTAGCACCTTCAAGAAGTTCCAGTAAAAGTTCGACAGGTTCGACATCCAGTTTGCGGAATGTTCCGAACGTTCCGCAAAGGAAAAAACGGGCTCCTCTTCCAGATAGGAAAGTGTTTACTAAACACGACAGTGACGCATCGGATTCTAGTGATGAAGATGTGTTGTCATCATCAATAGGTAAACTGAAGGAGTTGATGAATTTTGCTCCTGAAGATTCATTTTTGAGACGGCATGAGCTATACGTCACAGATATCGAGGATTCCACCGATGATGTCATTTTTGCCATATCCCCAACTATTCGGTAAGGCATGCTCTTGAAAGCATTTGTTTCGCTTTTCCTTTTATTAGTAAACCTCAAAACTCTAAGAAGTTAATAATGCAAGCTCACATTATATTAGATACCATAAATTAAATTATAAAAGTTTATTATCTGTTTAGCAGTTTCTAGTGCTGTCTTTTTGCTATATTTACAACTATTATGTATTTAGAAGTATTTATTTCGTTTTAAGACACGCTTTTATTGTCTTGCTTCATTCTGGAAAAGATTTTATGTTGGAAAGAAAAGAGAAAGTTGAGAATTTTCGCTCGCTTCTTGATGTATTAAAGTTCTGAAATTTCGTACAGTTGTACAAAATACAATTTACAATTGTATTTTGTACAATTAACAATACAACGTTTTTTTACAATACAAAGCACAATTTTGCAATTGTTTTTTGTACAATCACCAGTACAACTTTTTTATACAATACAAAGTACAATTTTAATATTTTGAAAGCTTAATTAATAGTTGATCAATTAATTTTAATTAAATTTTGATCTAATATGAGTGGTGCCATCTAGTAGGAAATTTGAGAAAAAAATTGATTTTTAGATTTCATAAAAGCTTTTTAATAAAGAATTACGAAATATAATGAATACTAAAAAAGTATAAAATAGTGAAAATAAAATAGAGTTTAAAAATCCACTTTTATTACTGCACAATAACGCTATCATTTTTTTAATCAGAAATATAGATGTCAAGAGAAAATTACAAAAGCACGAGGGCCTAAAAACAATTCGTAAAAGAAATTAAACCATGATGAATATCTTGAGAAAGAAAATTGTAAAACATTAATTGAAAACTAAAACACGTTATAAATGTGGTCAAAATTCCATTTTCATTAAAATACTTCTATCGACCACTAACGCTTTTTCGATTTTGTTTCAACGTCTATATTTTTGACATAAATTTATTTTCCACTTTATAATACGATAACAAAAGGGTGTTTCAATTTCTTTTTTTATTTCAAAACTCCTAAATTCATCCTTTATTAAACTCCTAAATTTGATCAAAAGTAAATAAGGCATATGTACATATTATTTTATATGACATGATATTAGGAAATATAATAAATTGGACAGCTTCTTTTAGCAGTTTAAGTTAAATTCTTGAAACTATCATCTTTTTTCACTTTTTATTTATATAATGGAGCCTCGAGAATCCGAACTTATTAGGACTTACCTCTGTTCGGATTATCACAGAAATTCGATAAAATACTCTTGATATACGAATTGCAGTAGAGTATTGGTTTTAGTTGCTCTGTGAAAGAGTACGGAAGCAGATAGCGGCGACTCGCACAGTACAGTGGAGCCGTAAGGAAACAAGTTGAGGGTAGCGACCTTGATCTGGAGTGATTTACGTTACTATGACAACGCGCGCTAAAAATTGCCTACTGGGTTAAAAGTGGCGGAGTTGGTTCTACCTTTTGTCTAGTACATCCGAGTCGAGTCAGTGTTCACTTCACTGATATTGTATACGTTGTCCTTTCGAAGTTTGTCGTTGTGACGTCGTGTCGAATTGATGATCGTGTTGAAGTGTGTGTCGTATGAATGAATTAATTCTTGTTGAAGTACAGTATCTCTGTTTCCACACGACATTGTTTCCATAGTCAAGAATCAACTTCAAAGTATTCCGGAGGAAAGTAAAGAAGACTTCTAAACAGATCTTGTATCATACGCAGATGCTGCTAGTTTACTTGATCTCGTGCTACGCTACATGCAACAGTACGCTGCCTTCGCACCGACCGACGTGATGTTTACGCAGTGCTAGTTCAACATCGCATCGTCAAGTAGATTTAGTTCCTTACGTCAAAAGAAGACAACCAATTTTATTTTTACTGATTAAGATGCTGTATTCATTCTTAAATACCAATTCAAATGCTTCTTTTAAGTTAGGAATAAAAATTAGCTTTGTTTCTGATTCGTAATTGTTAATTTTTCTTCATTTTTACTTTCTCGTATACGAAGTATACAAAGAGAAAGTATTGTAATCGTCAAAAAATTCGAACTCGAGATTTTGACGAATCTCCACGTTTTAGACCTCCCTGAGTCCGAAAAACACAATTTTGGAACTATGTCTGTCTGTATGTCTGTGAACACGATAACTCGAAACCTGATAGAGCTACGGAGATTAAATTTGGTATATGATCTTGACACAACATTTTTAGGTTTCTATAAATTTTGGACAAAATCGGTCTACGGGAAATCTGTCTGTCCGTGTTCATGTGAACACTATAACTCAAACACTTGAATAGCTAGATAGATAAAATCTGGTACACAGTTTTATCAGCAGGAATATAGGTCCGTATAAAATTTTGGGCCAAATCCGTCAAAGGGTTGACTGTCTGTCTATAATTGCATAATTTTAAGCATTATAACTCGTAAACCCTACGGCTTTGATAAATAAAAATTGGCATGTGGGCCTGATAACATTAACTGTAGATCCGTGCCCAATTTTTGTTTCAATCGGCCGAAAAAAAGTTGTTCAAATCGCCTATTTGTCTTTTCTCATCACACAATGACGCGAGGCCGTTATTGCGTAATTGTGGTATTCACTTGTGCTAATCCTTTCCGCTTCTACCCACGCCTTTCGCCTCCAAGCTTCCGATTTCCCGTTAGGGACGCTTGTTTGTTTTCCTGCCTTTTAGATTACTTTTTCTCCACGTGTGTTAGGAGTAAACGACAAAGTTTAGGGAAGACCACTCCCGCTAGTTTTATTAAAAGTTTTGCAGGAAATTAAAAAAGGATGTTCGGATTGTTCGAAATTTCGGATTACCGAGGTTCCATTGTATACGCCACTACTCATCCAGTGTTCTTTGCCTATGCATAATGTTTCAGAAAATCGTTGATGTATGTTATCAAATTGATCTCTGAATCCATTTCGACTATCTTTGACAAAACAATGAGCATGTGAACAAGATAAGCCAAAAATGCAAAGAGATAGATAGATAAATTTTGGCATACGGTTTAACCCTTTCACAGTAAAACCACTCATTGAGCATTTTTTTCTGAGCATGGGCGAAACGTAGCGTAATTTTTCTTTCACAACTCAAGAGCTAGATATATAGGCCAACTTATATAAAAATTCCAGTTCAATACCGTCAGTATTCACAATGATATCGGCATTGCAAGAGCTAATTTGCTTTTGTTCTCTAAGAGAAACAAAATGATGAGGGTTCTTTCACAAATTGATATTTTTTAAAATTGAATCTTCGAAAGTAATATTGAATTTTATGAAGGTGGAAAATCCAGAAAACTCGCGTATACTTATAAATTAAATACATAATTTAAATTGCATTTCGACGATAGCTTATTCGGAGGGAAAAATAGCCCGTTACCGCCCATTGGTTTCACTGTGAAACCACCAGTTTCTTGAAAATAAAAAAATGTTATTTTTTTTTCCTTCACATATTTATAATCAGCTACATATCTAATATTTATTTTTGAAATAAATGTAGTAATTTTCAAAACGAAACATGTAGTGAACTTGAAAGAGTTAATCATCGGAATTGCAGATGTGTACCAAATCCGTCAACAGGCTACCCATCTGTCGATGCATATATCCACTGGCATGTGAATGGGATAAATCATAGACTCGACGATACAGATAAATAAGCTTTGGTATATGATTTTGTGATCAAAAGTGTAAATATGCAGCAATTTTTGGATCCAATCGGATCCCTGGAAGAGGTCCAAAATGAATACTCGATTTCTTTCACTATACTACGAAACACAAAACTTACCATATTGGGTAAGTGCGTATACGAGAAAGTCGAAAAGAGCACACTCCCGCTGGTTGTTGAACTTCACTCCCCTTGCATTGCATTTCGGAATTATAAAGAATTACGAGTAGTATTAATATATATTTTTATAGTACTTATCTATTTTTAAGAAGAACTTTTTGTTTTTGTGTTAGCAGAATAATTTTGCTGTCTAAACTTTATTCGGGGAGGGGGGGGGGTCAACAATAAGCTTTTTCGATTTTTTTTCTTCATTTTCGTGTTTTTACCTTCTCTCTTTTAGCTATCAGTGAAACATCGGCTAGTATGGGCCACTTCAGGAAAATTCAATATAAAATTTATATTTTTACTTGGAATAAGCTATAACTGTTCAAAACTTTTTTTTGAACACTTTTCTTCATGTTGGTTATATTAAACAAATTTTTCTAAGCTATGCAAATTACATATGACAACTAATTTTTAAGTCGATAAATTACAAAAATTTAAATATGTCGGGTTGTACGGGCCACACTAAAAAACACAAGGTTTTAAATAAAAAGGAATAATTGTTTTTACCTACAAATGGGTATATTTTGATTCTGTAGATAAATTACGATAATAGGAAGAAATTTTCTTACATTTCTATCGTTATCTTATTAGTTATTTAATTAATTTTTCTTCTTTGCAGTGTATTTCTAAGCGCACTGTGATGGTCGGATGCAGCCTTTTCCGACAATTTATTTTCCGAAACATTAACAACTGAAATTAGTTTAGTTTAGTTATATTAACATCTCGTTTTGAAGCAACACGAGGGTTATTTGGGGGTGCACCTTGTAATTTTGAACCGCGGTCAGATGACGAGGACGGCGTCTGAGCTCGCATCCCCCTCTCTAAACTTAAACATCACACCAGCAGGGGGGCTTTTGCCCCCTACGTATGATTTAATATGCAACAAGCTCACATGCATGGCGGGGTTTTGGTGAAATCATGTTTCGGGCCTGGAACCCTCCGGGCCCAAGGCTGTTGCCAGGGCCGGCCGGAGGGGGGTGCGAACGGTGCGACCGCACTAGGCCCTGCGTTTTCTGAAGGCCCCGCGCAGCTGGCTGATTTTGCAAATTAAAAATGTCCTAATATTTTTTTTTTATTTTAATTCGAATATACACACATACGGATTAAAATAAAAAAATAATAATAAGGAATAAGAATATATAGTAGGCGATATAGTATGTGCGATATGTGCACATTTCAAGTCGTCGGAAGGATAATTATGAAGCAGAGGGGAAATCTGTTGACGGTGGATTTTTTTGTCAGCGTCGAATTAAGAAGAAAATGAATTAGTCCGAGAATCGCAGCTTCAACGGGATCAACAGAGTTGGAAACGAAATTTGATATCAATGAACCTGGTATTTGGCCTGAAATTATAAATGATAAATTTATAATAGCTATCATAAAAATTAGCTTGACATAAGTAAACCAGCGGGAGTGTTCTCCCCTAAACTTTCTCGTATACTTCCCCAAAAAGGTGCCGTTTCTGAAATTGAAAGAGATGCGTAACGATTTTCTTCTCTTACCGTCTCAAGGACAAACTGACGTAATTCGCTACTCCGTAATGAAATTCCTCTCCGCTCTTCCAGTACGCATGCGCGTGGAGATAACGGATTCTCTTCAAAAGTAAATTATACGGACCGATAGACAATCAACCCTTTGACGGATTTGGCCCAAAATTTTATACGGACCTACATTCATGACGATAAAACTGTGTATAAAATTTTATCCATCTAGCTATTTAAGTTTCTGAGATATAGAGTTCACATGAACACAGATAGACAGTCTTCCCGTTGACGGATTTTGTCCAAAATTTGATAGAAATCTACAAATTATGTTTAAAAATCACATACCGAATTTCATCCCCGTAGCTCTAATAGATTTCGAGTTATCGTGTTCACAGACAGACATAATTCCAAAATTGTGTTTTTCGGACTCAGGGAGGTCTAAAACGTGGAGATTCGTCAAAATCTCGAGTTCGAATTTTTTGACGATTACAATACTTTCTCTTTGTATACTTCGTATACGAGAATACTTTCTCTTTGTATACTTCGTATACGAGAATACTTTCTCTTTGTATACTTCGTATACGAGAAAGTAAAAAAACTAATATTTTCCGAATGATAAAAATAGCAGAAGTTTTTCTGAAATTATTTAAGGAAATGGAAGAATGAGAAACATCAAGAACGAAGATGGAATGGTTACTCTCCTCAAAATACAAAGATGCCACGTTGTGCCACTCTTCAATATGTGCAGTGTAATAAATAGGATAATGCAATAAATTATTATTTTGTTTTACGAAATTAGTTTCAAGGCCCCGCAAATCAACTTTGCACCAGGCCCCGCTTTTAATCGGGCCAGCCCTGCCTGTTGCTTTACCACTAGGCAACCACTCCCCTGTCGCAATTTCAAGTTTCATGGCATCCATAAAACGCTTTCCTCGATCCTCGGCTTCAAGCTTCTTCCTGAACTTAGGCATTTTTTATTTTAAAAAAGTATGTTTTATTCGTATGACCCATACTACCCAACCGACATTAAAAACAAAAACACGATGACGGTTAAAACCGGTTAAAGGAAGCAAGATTAAACTTTCACAACATAATCTAAATAAAGTAAGCTAAATATGTGTGTATACAGTTTTATACAGTATTTGGCTTTTTAATAAAAAATTGTTCAATTTAGTTTTTTTTAAATAAAATCTTAAATAATATGAATTATTAAACTAAAACTAATATTTTTTGTGGCAAAATTTTACGTTTACAAAAGATAGATATAGCATCCAGTATTCCTCGGTATTCCAATATTGTTTAATATTTCCTAAAATATTTTACAGTATTGTTGTGCTCCTGGGGTAGTTTAGTTTCATAATTTCATTCTTACCCGTAAAAGGGCAAGGAGTCGTCAAAAATTATGCGAAGCAACCACTTACAGAGTCACAAACAAAGAAAATTTCCTGAGGACCGAAACAGAGCAGTTATGTCAACCAGTATCTACACATGGAAGACTGGTGCTATGGCTGTACTGTAGGCAAAATAAAGGGTTGCTATCTACCGGTAGGCCCGAGAAACAGTAAGTGGCCCATACTACCCCCCGCTCCCTTACGTTCCCTACTTGCTGAGAATTACTGACGCAGAACGAAAGAAAAAAGATACTACTCCTGGTTATTTTTTATGAGCTTAGAGCAGTAAATATTTTTATAATCCACATTATATTTTTCCTAGAATTCTATCAACAACAGATTTTCAGAAGTTTTGAAATTCCAGTAAGGTCAGAAAAATAAGAATTCATTCCATCTATAAAATTTCGATAAAAATAATACATCCTCGTTCAGTAAACAACAATCTGTTCGGAACATCTTTGAGCAGAAAATAATAGAAAAAATTTCATAAGATCTTAAAAACTTCTTACTTCATAAAGGACAAAGAAAAGGATACAGGGTTTAATAAAATATCTTAAAGTAATGCATACTCGTTTGGTCTGATTAAAAACAGCATGTTCCGAATCTTTACAAACAGTATACAGCAGCAGACTTTCAGCAAATCTTAAAAATATCGAATTTTCTCTCAGTGTAATAAGCAACAATGGCGGCTCGTGGTTTGTAGCTGGGGCGGGGGGATTCTGTAATATACGCTAAGTTGCGCAATGATGCCTTTCGACATAACGTACATTTTACCTTCTCTATCTAACTTCGAATAATTTAATGATTAGTTAATAAAAATAATAATAGAATTTTGACTTCATATGCGTAAGTTGTAGCGAAGAAATTGAAGGTAAGCGATTACCGATTTTTAATTAATTTTAATTAAAAATTGAACTTAAAAATAAATTATCTTAATTATATATCATGCAATGCACACTCTCGTTTATAAAGGTTTATGTAGCTGCATGAACATCAAAAAATCATGAAAATGTAAAGTTAAAATAAATGCACATATGCGTTACTTTCATATGTATGTGGGGGACATAATCACTACTAGAAAAAATTAAAACTATGAATTTAATTATGCTGAAGATTACAAATGAGATATGCACAATTCACCTGGTGAGTAGAATAATAGCATAGCGGTTACAGCAACTAGATATCCGCCTAACACTTATTAAGGAAAAGTTCAGAATTCAGGAGCCCGTCTCGCTCCGTACAGCTGCGTCTTAACGTAAAAAGCTCGTCTTGCTCTAAGCTCGGTTTTTTTCCCACCCATTTTAATCGAAAAATATAGGCACGTCATTCATTTATATTTAAAAGGACGCTAACTCTGAACGAAGGTGGAGGAAGCGATCTTCTTCCCCTCTCTACAGCTGCTTGTTAATCGCTCTTCGATTTTCCCCAGTCAGAAGATATTAATTTATGCTACTCTCGAAGCGAGGCTTCAATCTACGCAAGGCGTTGTTCTTTTCGCTGGCCTCTTTCAGGGTGCCTCTGATTTTTCGTACCGATTTCAGTCCAGACGGAATTCCAACCATGACATGCCGTTTGGCTCATTTTAACAGATTTTTAGCGCTTTTCTCTTCTCACGTTCCAAAATATACAGTTTGTCTGTGAAGTGAATGGCCGGCTTCATCCTCATCAAACCGATCTGGTGTTCTCAGGACGACGGAGTGAGATGATAGAGGGCGCCACTCTCGCATAGTGTTGTTTTTGTGTTTCCACATTTATTTACGAAAAGAAGATATAGAACGATATTTTTAATTGATTTTTATTTATCATTAATTATCTTTCATTATTTTCAAAGTAAGCCTAAGCGCAGGCATAAGCCCGCGAAAAATTTTTCCGCAGTGGAAAAAACGTTTAAAAGACCGCTTCTAACATCGTTGGTACTTATATCCAACAGCACTTTTTCCCCCTCAGAAATCGTGCTGCGGAGCGAATGTGTTTTGTTACTGCGCATGCGCAGAAACAGAAATTGGTACTGTTTGGAATCGTAGAGCTCTTTAAGTTTTCTCTCTCTCTATGAAGAGAGACATCCCGTTTTCCTCTACGTTCGGATGAACGTACGCTGGAGATTGAAAATTCTGAAAGGAACTGCGTTAGATTGTTGATGGATTTAGATATTACGTGCAAAATAATAATAATAACAATAAACTGGTGATTAAATTTATACACTGAAAAAAGTTGCGGGTGCTGTAGTTCCGCAGTGTCTAGCCTAAGCACGATCTGCCTTTCTTAACCAATGACTAACGTCTGAGAACAATATATAAGAACGTTTTATAAAAATTTTGAAATTCAAACAGTTCAGAGAAAAGAATGCGAATCGATAAAATATTGCATGATCATTCAAGTTTCGTAACCAATAACTTATTTAGAACATTTGTGAATGGAATATAACAGAAAAATTGGAAATTGAAAAACTGATTCCCATCTACTATAAAATATCGACAAAATATCTTTGTCCAGTATAGTAAATAACCACCTGTTCTGAGCATTCAAGAACGATATGCAATGAAAGAATTTAATTGCATATCGTGCAATTAAATTTAATTTCATTTAGTTGCAAACCGAGCAAAGAGATGAAATTATTCCAATCTATAAAATTTCCTCAAAATATCGAATCATCTATCAGTGTAGTAAGCAACAACTTAATCTAAACATTTACGAACAGAGAAAAATGGAATTAAAAAACATTGTAATCTGAAAAAAGCAAGAAAAGTTTAATTGCATTAAATGTCATGTTTTGAAGCAGCACAAGGGTTATTGTGGGATTGACCTCGTCATTTTGAGCCGCTGTCAGACGAAGAGGATGACGCCTGAACTGGTATCCCTCTCTCTCCAAGCTTCCTCACCACACCAGGGACGGGCCGTTTGACCCACAGCGTCGGAATCAGCGTGCAGCGGCCAGCGTACACAGCGGATTCTTTTAGGCGAATCGGGTTTCGAGCCTGGAGCCCTCCGGCCCAGACCTTACCGCTAGGCCACCGCGGCCCTAAAAAGTCACCAACATAATTCAATTTAATCTAAAACGATTCGATAAAAAAAATATATTTTCATTTAGAGTATCCATAGTAATGCATCTTTGCTCGTTTCAAACATTTACCAACAAAACGAGGAAGAAAACTCAACAGATGTTGAAAGTCAGAGGAAAAACACAAAAATTCATTTCATTCGAACAGTACTTAAAAGAATAACTTCTTCCAAACATTTATGTAGAATGGGGGGTTAGAGACTCGCAGTCTGTTAAGGGTATGAATACTAAAATGAATAGGCTTCGTGTGAAAAAAAAAAAAAAATTTTTTTTTTCCACGAAGCCTATCCCCATCTCGTGTATACCGGCGCGGTTTTGTGGTTAGTGTTCTTGCCTGTCAATTATAGGAACGCTGGCTCGAATCCCGGACAGGATGAATTTGAAGTTTTGTCACAATCTGAATCGGCATCGTACAAGTAAGTTGAATCACAAATTAGATTAATGAAATCAATAATTACATTAATTGGAATTAATAATTAAACCTTGACTGTAGAAAAATCTGCCGAAAATCTGAAGGTATTTGGAACATATTTTTTTTCAGATATTCTACATTTTTTTCTGCAGAAAATCCGAAGAAAACATGTTCCAAATACCTTCAGATTTTCTGCAGATTTTTTTGCTGGGAAATTTATTGAAATACTAATTATATTCACAAGAAAGATATTTACAGTTTAATAAAGAGTTTTAGAGGGAATCATTATATATTTTAATGACAGCATTTGCTTATAGAGATTAGAACTAAAGTTATTAGTATAGGAAAATGAAGAGCCGTTAGGCTTAAGAAAAGATTTCAACATTGCATGACCACACCCGTCATCGGACTTGCTCCCAGGCTGTTAACAGGTCTTTCTCTTTCGGCTACATGGGAAGAAGTGAAGTCCCCGTAGCTTACAGGAATGCTCTTTACTCAGCGTTCCTGCGACTGTCCTTCAGATGGCGTTTCGGCTGTTTCGTGCTGCCCTCTGGGTCTAAAATTATTAACTAAGTTATCGGAGGACAGACAGTAAAATATAAATTCTCCTCCACATTTATGAATGGAAAACTACAGCAAACCTTAAAATGACCTTGTAGGTTAGAGAAAAAAATTATTCCATTTAAAAAAAATCTCGATAAAAAAAATAATACATCGTCATTCAGTACATTGACTAACAACATCTTCCAAACGTTAACGACCTAGATAGCACGCACATTTGCAGTAAGTTTAATTTTTTCTTGAAATTATCTTGTCATGGTGAACTTGACGTGACAAATTGGCAACAAACCTTGCGCAAAGTAAGATAGCATACTCGACCACCCTACTTGCAGAACAGGTTTGCTGCACAGTTGTTGCGTCACACTTACACACCCACGATTGCAAAACAAGTTTGTTGCAAAG
The DNA here is from genome assembly GCA_013235015.1 of Araneus ventricosus. Lineage (NCBI taxonomy): Eukaryota > Metazoa > Arthropoda > Arachnida > Araneae > Araneidae > Araneus > Araneus ventricosus. The sequence goes on from BGPR01002885.1 coordinate 155,183, forward strand.
TTGATACGTCACACTTACACACCACGACCTGGATACAGTTGTATATATCTGGTTTTGATCTTTGTCACTGTTTTAAAAAACCATCCGATTTTTGATAGCATCCCCTAGATCGTCCTTCTTTTTATTAATTCAATAAATCAATGATAATTTGAAAAAGGTTCTTTTATAAAAAAAAATTACTTTTGAAAAATCCTCCATCTTTTTACTAAGTATAGAACTCGCACTTTAAAGATAACTATATATCGCCTTTTTCTTAATGTTGAAATTAAACTTAAAAACAGTCAATGTTTGTTGAAAAATAATAACTTACTTTGTGTCCCATATTTTTAAAAGTAAATATTTTTGAACATTAGTTTCATAATTTATTCCACTAGCAAAACGTAGTTATTAGCGTAAATCGATCTCTCTTTGACTTCAAATCATATTCTCAGCTCAAAATTTAAAAAATTAATGAAATCAAGAAGACAGTTTAAAATAAAACGTGTAGATGCACGATATATTAGCGCAGTCTGTGTTCGGCAATCGAGATCCCGGTGGCTGAGTGGTTAAGGCGACAGGTTTGCAAGCAAGATGTCGGGGGTTCGAATCCAAGTTGCGTCTGCGTATTCTATTTTTGCTATAGCTTGCAATAAGTTTGACGCGACAAGCTTGCTGCAAGTTCGACGCGTAGTGACTTCGTCGTTTGCAATTACTTGTTTCAAACTTGCTACAAGCTTGCAGACATGCAAATCAAGATTGCTGCAAACTAAAATTGCTATCTGGGGAATAAGATATCACAGCAAACTTTCAATAGTCCTTGCAGAGCAGAGGGGGAAAATTCATTTCATTCGGAGAATTATTGATTAAAAATAATACATCTTCCTTCAGTACATAAACGAACAACCTCTTACGAATATTTACGAACAGAAAACTACAGCAAGCTTTCAACTGATCTTGTAGGTTAGAGAAAAAATTTATTCCTATTTAAAAAATTTTGATAAAGATATTGCATCTTCATTCAATACACAAACGAATTACTTTCTCCGAACATTTAAGAATAGAAAACTACATCAAACTTTCAACAGTACTTGCAGATTAGAGAAAAAAATTTATTCAGGTGTAAAAAATTCCATATACTTTATGAATTTTCATTTAGTACATTAACCAACGAAATACCACAGCAAGCTTTCAGCAGACCTTACAGGCCAGAGCGAAAAAAAATCGTTTCATCTGAACAAATATTGATTAAAATTAATGCATCTTCGTTCAAAATAACTTCTTCAGAGCATTTAAGAACAGAAAATTACAGCAAAGTTTCAACAGACCCTGCAGTTTAGAGCGAAAAAAATTAATTCTAAGAAATTTCGATAAAAAATAACGCATCTCTCTTCATTTATTACATTAACAAACAACTTCTTCCGAACGCCAATGAACAAAACACCTCAGAAAATTTCAACACATATTGCAGGTCGGAGGAAAAAAAAAAAAATTCATTCCATTCTAAGAAATTTCGATAAAATTAATGCATCTTCGTTCAGGTATCGTAAACAACTTGCTCACCTTTACCTGCACGTCACTGCGTCGTCCAAATAGGAAGAACATTTTCTTCCTTTGTTTACCCAGCTTGCCCCAGAGTAGGCCAAACAGAAGGCGATCTTTCGGATAATGAATGTCTCAACTGATCAGGACAGACCCGTGGC
>BGPR01002886.1:0-25740 GCA_013235015.1 Araneus ventricosus
CTGTTATGCTTCGTTCAGTTACGTATTGCTTATTTACAAATTTTAAAAATAATTAGTAAGAGTAAAATAACAGCAATGTAATTTCTTAAAATGGAAAAATGTTTGAATTTCAGTTATTTTATTTCTCTTGGTCATTCTTGAATAAATGTGAAAAAAGTCATTTGGGCCTTTCTAGTTCAACATTTGTAATTTAGTTTAGTTTTTTGGAGAGTGTTTATATGTAATTTAGCTTACAATTCCTGATTTTTAAATTGACTGTTCCATGAGTTAACTTTGTACCTACTTTCTTTTTAATTTCTTATAGTATTATAGGGAAATCCCGACAAATGAGCTGCATAAAACCCATCCTGTGAATTCTTAGAAGATGAAACAGTGGTAGTATGATCACTAATGTGTATAGATATATAAGTATTCCTTTTGACATTTGTTACAAAGAATATTTAATTTCTTAAATATATATAAAAAATTTCAGAAACTTTTTTTCTTTTTTTTTGAAATATGCATTTAAAGTAATATCTATTGAAAGTATTATTTTGAGGGCTGCGGTGGTGGCCTAGTGGTAAGATCTCAGCTTTGGGGCCAGAGGTTCATGGTTTTGAGGCTACCATTCCACCGAAAGTCCCACCATGTATGGAACCTGTTGCACATTAAATCATATGTAGTAGCCAAATGTCCTCCCTCTATGGTGCAGAGAAGTTTGGATAGGGGCTGCCAACTCAGGTTTCACCCTTATCATCTGGCCACTGTTCTCAGAAGTTCCGTCCCAAATAGCCCTCCTTTTACTTCAAAATGGGACATTAATATATGAAACTATTATGCCTCTTGATTGTAATTTTTTTTCCTAATTTTTTAATATTTTTCCAAATGTCGGCTCTCATCTCTATTTTATTTGTAATATCCATTTTATTAATATGCAACAATTTTATGACTTCCTCATTCAAATTAATAGGTGAAAAATTAATACTATTAAAATACAAAAAAATATCTGTTGTTATTAAACCATTAATAATGATCATTCAATTTATTTTTTGAAAACTAGTAATATAGATTAAGAATAAGTAACAGTTGAAAAACTATTAAAGCCAGCTATAACAAACTGAAGGTCCATGCAGCTATCTTCCCATTTTTTTTTTTAATGTAACTGCAGTGGTGTTTCAAAGATGTTAAAATAATGGATTGGAGTCCACAGACTACTACTGCTATGAATATTTTGCCTGTCTTTTCTTCAAATTTAATCACAATGATATTTGGATTAAATTTAATTTTTCTAATATTTGGTTTTATTATTTTTTATTTGTTTTGACTGATAGGATCATAAACATCCACAGAAACTGTATACATATACTTCTTTTTTATTGATTTTAATATTTTATTTTGAAAGCGTAACAAGATACAGATAAGTATCCCAGACCAATGTCTGAACCTCCTTCACCTTTAAGTTCCCGACTTCCACCTGCACCTTCAAGAACATGGAAGTGATGAAGAGATGAACTTTCAGATGGAAGTAGAAATGATGGAGAAACGTGAATTTTGTTTGGGGAATTTAGGTGTCAACAGGTCAAAAATATCAATCATGTGTGTCTGTGAAAAAAAAAAAATCTAAAATATGCAGTTTTTTTAACGGATAATTGTATATGGTTTGGTTTATTGGATTCTTTTTTATTTAATAAATTTTTATGGTGTTTTACTAAACCTTTTCAGGGGGCTTTGAAAATGGTGCTATAAATATTTTCATTTAAATTCATTTTAAAGCTTCTTATGATTTTATATTTAGAGATATAAGACAGCTATTTGAATCAGTTGTACCAGTATTAAAATGTTGATTCTTGTTGAGTGCAATGTTTTAAAGGCTGTATTGTATAGAAAAAATTTGATTTATGCAACTAAAACATTTATTATATACTAGGTTTACTAATTGTTTGTTTAAATATATCAAATATATTATCAAAAAATGAATATGTTTTCCTACATAACCTTTTAACAAAGAGTGTGTTGATACTTCCATTAGATGCTTATGTGTTAATTATGTTTTTGTTTCCTCTGATCATAAATGGATTTGCTTATTTGTTTATGCAAATTCTGAAATAGTATTTCACTTTCTGTTAGATATTTCAAATAAAAGTACTTTTTTATTTTGTTTAGATGTTCCTGTTGCCAAATGTATTTATTTGTTTAAGTAACATGGTGTTTTTTTTTTTGAGCATGGTGAATTTTACTAATTCAAAGAAAAACAGTGTCAAAATTATCGATTGTATTTTCAGAATGGTGACAAAATTTAGAATGTTATTTAATATAAAATTTATTTATCTCTACATAAAACCTGTTTTTTATATATTTAATACTACAAAAATTAAATTCTCTAAATATATATTCTCTGCTTCTTTATGCTAAATTGCTTGACAAATTCTAATAACACATATCCTAATTTTTTTTTGTAACTTTGAATGCATCATCATTAAGGTGATTTTACTTTATACTTATTTATATATAAATAAATTATAATTTCTATTTAATATCCAGTTCTAGCATTGGAGGGTGTTAAAATTTGAAGATTCAATTGATGTTTCCTAGTATTTCTTTTGTGAAGATTTTCTGTGGTGTAATATGGATGGTTTCCCTCTGTAGTTGTTTTGTTAGTTAAACCAAGTGCCATTGCCTGATCTGTAAGTGCAGTCTCATTATGACTTAAAGAGTGTATTGTTCTTTTTCATCCACCCTGTTTTCATTTGTTTAGTGTTGAATATTATAAGACTGTAAGAAAACTCTCAAGGGAGTTAGTTTCCTTTGTTATAGAAAAATCGTAAAGTTTATTTTTTATTCTTTTATTTTGCCTTGTTTTGTACCATATTTGTTTGGAACAAGAATGACTATTTTTAATAAAGTTATATGCTATGTGATTATTAAATATAAAGATATTTATGCTGTTGGATTTCAAAACTATTTTCTCACACTGACTGAGACATAAAGTGTTCTTAGATATGTTAGGGGCTACAAACTACATGGCAGTTAATTTGTTTAACAAGAATTAACTTATGTTCAACTTGCTTGACAATTAGTTCCACTCTTTCTTTACTTCTAGGAACTTTCATAACGAAAAAGTCCTAAATCTTCCCATGGGGAGTTGTATTTCACCTCCAGTGATAATTGGTTTTACAAAGTGCGTAAACTCTAGGGTCCAAAATCTCTGAAACCTAATAGATCTTTTAGATTAAAAAAATGTTTAAACCTAAATATTTATTAATACTGAGATATGAATTCATTAGAATCAAGGTAATATATTGTTAGTTTAGATCCCATAGATATCTAGTTCATTCACCCTCTCTTTTAACTTTCATGCAAAATAAAATATTCCATCATACCCAGTTAACAGGTTAGGGGCCGTTCAAATGTCACGTACTTAAGCACTTAAAGGGGGGGGGAGGGGTTTACAATTTGCTTATTTTGCTGACAAGGGGGGGAGGGGTATGAGTGATACTTACGTGGGTTATTGAAATCACTTTATTTCCGAAAATCTCTTGTAACTTGCAAATAATTTAATTTAAAAAAATTAAGAATTTGAAAAAAAAAGTTCATTGTAAAAGAAAAATAAACTTGATTTTTTGTAATTTAACTTGAAATTATGGGGAAATTAAACTTACATTTTTTTTCATTTTAAAGCCCTAGTTAGAGTTTTTATTTTAGATTAAATCCTAATTTTTTAAAATTAAGATTAATGCACAGTATATACGTTTTTGTAAAAGAGCGGGGGGGGGGGGTTACAGTTTGCTTCACGTAATTATAAGAGGTTTGCAGTTACTTATTTTTTTGCTGCTGACAAGAGAGGGGGGATCAAAATACAAAACGTATCGTAATATTTAAGACAACCCCTTAAGTTAATGCTGCCCTTTCTTATAGTATTAAAATGCCTATGAGTTAATTTGTAGCTTACTCGGTGGCGGATTTTAACAATATCAAACTATAGGTGCAAAATCGTTTTGAGGCCCCATCCAATATTGTAAAATCACCTACTTATACTGTAAAAGTACTTCAAAATGGATTTTTAGAGGCTCCCAAGGTTCTCGAGATATGAAGCGGCGCCTCTCGCGAAAAACAACTAACGAGCTTACACAGGCCATTCAGCAATTTTTATAACATTTATAATCCATCAAGAATGTAAAAAAAAAACATAATGCATCATTATACTTGAGTCATAAGGTGCAGCCACACTGCAAGTATTGAGAGAAAATTTAAAAGTTTTCTTTTGTAGTCTATCTGTATGCTTTTAAATTGAATTAATTTTTTCTTTTCAAACTGGCTAGTGATTCAGTCAGAAAAAAAATTGGAGGAGTTTCATAAAAATTTGTGTCTTAAAATATTTTTTTAATATGAATTATGAACCTCAGTTGAAGAATAGGTATAAGAAAATTTTAGGCTTATAGTATTTTGACAATCTATGCAGTAAAACCTGTTTATAACAATATTGTTGAGAGCCTAGAAAAATGTTGTAGATACCAATGTTTATGTTCTAATATACTAACTAATATCATTTCGCCTATTGATTCATCTTACAGATACTGTTAAAGTATTCTATGAACTTTAAATCATTGAACTTTTTTAAGAACTTCAAAGTAAAAAATTTCAGTTGGCATTTTTTATTAACAATAAAATTATATATAAAATATAGATGTGTGAGCATAATTTCACTTCAAAATTATGTGAGCATATCATCAAATGCCAATGTTTTTTACACTGTCCATTGCAAATTCAATGCTTTAGCACATCAAGAAACGAACTAAAGAACAAGTAGATCAGTCAATCCAAATTGTGAATGAATATATTCGACAGTGCCCTAGCCAGAATAGGGCAACAAACAACTCTAAGATGTTCTAATCCACTTGCCCCTCCCCAATCTCCCTGCCTTGTGAGGCCTACGGTTTCTAACCCCCTTCCACCCAATTCCCCTATTAGCTTCGCATTATGGACCATGGGGTGTCATTTTCCAAGGAAAGAAAAAATCAGAATGCATTACTATACCAGCACTTTTTTTAAAGGAGAAAGGAAAAATCATCATTACAGATAAGTGCACTAAAAGTGATTGTGCTATAGGTAGGTTCAAAACCATTGATAAATAAGAATTCTACCATGGGGAAGAAAATATTGTTATAAATGGGTTTCACTTTTATAGTATGAAGCAGAGTATCTGTATTATTATTTCCTTATACTAATCTAGTTTTCTTACAATCTTGATTGAGTAAGCATCATATTTTTTGCATTATTAAACTATAGATTAATAAGAAGAAGTTTGCATTATCCAAAGTGGATTTCCACTTATTTTGATTTGAAGTTATACACTTTTTAAAAAATTTGTTCTCAACTCAAGCTCAGTGAATCAAATTGGTTTTGTTCCATTTTGCTGGATTTGTATAGTGAAATATTTTCTCACACCAGCTACAAATAGATACTATTTTAATGTGATAATGGACATTTGCTTTACTTTTCTAATTACAGATTTTTTAATTGCATTTTAAGTTTGCAATTAGAAATTTTATGTGAAATATTTTCTTTCAGCTGATAATGTCCCCGATTTGTAGCATTCTGAAAATCATCTGTGGTGGGTGTACAGTAAATGTAATCCAACAAGCTGGATAATGAAAATGATGCTTTTATTCTGCGGATATTCCAGAAAACGCAGTGTACACAAGAACAACACTTGTAGAAATTAACAATACAAACAGATGACAAATCACTAATAAGTAATAGTACTATCAATAGCTTTCAGTGTCTATTGGCTTACCAAGCTCACACCTCTGAAGACAAAACTTCAAATAGAGATTAGCATTCGTTTGACACCTCAGGTATATATAAACTCTGACAGCATGACATCATGGAGTTACTCTAGAAGAATCTCCAGAACTCGGTTCCTTAGAGAAATAAGACCACAATTCTTGCATTTTTCTAGAACATTCCTTTTTGTAAAGCAAGGTCTGGGGTCATCGACTTGGCATCCAATAAAGATCATAAACCTCTTTCTTACCATAAGACTAACTTGTCAAGGAAGCGGTATTACAGATTCATAACACACTCTACTTCCCTCTTAGACTGCAGTCGTTATAGCCGAAATATCTATGGCCCATATGGACCTAGCCGATTAAGTAGCTAGTGACTTTCGGCTTTAATGGATTGGACAACCTCGAACTCACAGACAATATCGTTTCAGTTTCTTGACAATAGTATAAGGTCCTTCCCAGTTCTGTGTTGCAGCTTAGAGTCCAGACTTCTCAGTTACCCACAGTTTATACATCAGACAGTCAACCTCCTTCAAACAGTATTCTGTTGCTCTGGAATCAAAGCAGGTCTTAAATTATTAATTTAGTGCGGCTCTCTGGCAAAGCGCGTAAGCTTTCCAAATATGCGCTAGATTATTCATATGATATTCATTGGCCCGAGGAAGGCGTATGAATGTGTCGTCAAACAGGATATCACAGATTAAAGCCCGTTTCTATAGACAAAGCGCTGCTCGTGCCATTTAATTTCCAGCCGCCCCCTAAACTCTATGGTATGCGTAAGTTGCAGCAAGTTCGATTTGACGATATTCCCTTGTCATGGCAAAATTTGACGCGTCAAACCCAGCACTAATGCTTACAAATCGTTGGCGCCACAGTTATTGCTTGTTGCCATCCCGCGGTTGGCCAGCGATACGGATTAACGCACTCTTTTCAATCTTACGGTTACCCAATTAATACATTCTAGCGTTGGCCCAACTGAGTTGCTAACTGTTAGACCCAGCCAACCATTCCCCAACGTTATTGTGTATTCCCAATGGTAGCCCAACTAGGTTGCTAACTGTTGGGACCTTCAAGGACCCTCTATATGAACCTACGATGCGGCCCAACCAAGTTTCCCTATATGAGCCCTCACGATGGTAACCAAAGTTTTCTTATTGCGGTCTATATACACACCTACATTTTCAAAAAAAAAACTGGAATTTTGAGAGTAGAATTTTGAAAACAGGTGGGAAGCAATATTTTGACAATATATTTACGACTAATAAACTGCTTACTGGAAGATTACTTTTCCTTTTTTTTTATGAGAGTATACATGTACACAAATATATGGTCTGTTTTTTGTGGATAACATAAAGTTAAATAAACCCATGCAGTTTTGGTGTTTGAGAAGATGAAATATAATCTACGTCTAATACTTTTATGGCATTATTTAAAAACAAATTCAATCAAAAATAGTCTGACCACTTCACATTATCAGAGGAAACATCAACATGCCTTAGCTTACATAATCTACCAAACTAAAATTGTCATTAGATGACTAAAATATGAGAATTCCATCAGTTCTACATAACGTTTGTAATTAAGCAATGCTGTTATCACTTTAATGTAGCATGAGCATTTTAAAAAACAATTCAAATTACATACTTTAAAATGATGAAAGTCAAGCTAAATGAAGTTTGAAATTGTATTCAGATATTTATAGCAATTTGTTTAAATTACAAATTTATAATATGCGACGTATGCACAATCATCAAGATTGGATTATTTACAGAAATAGAAAGTAAACTCAAACATAAAATATGAGCAAATTTTAAAATTCTCTCCCCGTGTTTCAGCCTCTACAAAACTCTTAACCACATACTAAATCATTACTTCTGGTGTGCATCTCTTTATTAATCTTTATCAGGCAATAACAAACACCGGGGTAGTGTTCCACTACAAGAATTGGAATATCTCTACAAGATATAACTCACTAAACTACAAGGGATCATTTAATAGTTTGGGTATCACTTGCAGCAGTATTCCCGCGTCTTCAATCTTTGCATCATAAAGTTTTAACTGTTTCTGGCCAGAAACTCACACCTTCACTTAATGTATAATCATGTTGTCCCCTCAGTCACGACTGATTTAGGTAATCAGTACTATATACCATCTCATTTATTAAAACAAGAATTATAATTTTCCTAATGAATACTTTTTTTTTTTCCTTAGTACATAAATTAGAATCTAAAGTGTTACATTAGAAAGCTTTAATAACAGAAAAAGTATCATTTTGTCAACTTTAACAGATTTTGTTTTATTTTAGAAATAAAATAGTTAAATACATTTTACTTTGATGTATACAAAATATTTATTGAAAAAATATTCATTTTAAAGTCTTTAAAAACTCAATACCGAGAACAAATTCAATAATTTAAAATTCATACTTCATGTTTAGGACATATATATAAAAATGTAGATACTAAAGCCTAAACCTAAAATTGTATCATGAATTTAAAATAGAAATTTCATCAATTATGCCCAACAGAGCTGCAAGATGTAAAGCACTTTTTATATATAAAACAATATGACAGAAAAGTTAAATAAAATTACAAACAATTAAATACATATGTACATTTTATTTATCAACCAGATGCCATTACAATTTATCTACAATTTTGAAAGAAATAAAATGGTACTACAAAACTAATATAAACATCCTTTACATTTAAAACATCTAAGATCTGGCACTGACATATGCAAGCACAATATGAAAGTATAAGAACTTTAAAAAGTTTATAGTGGAAATCAATGAAAAATATTCATATTGCAATAAAAGCAAATAAATGATTCTTTGTTTTCCTATAATATTGGAAAATCTGAGTGAGAGCATTTCCTACATATGTCAGTGGATAAAATAACTTTACTAGATTAGAGAGATAAGAGTTTATAAATTCCTGGCCTACTACTTTCTAAGGTACTGTATAAAAATTATCTTTGTACAAAAAAAAAAAAATCACAACACACAGTTTAAAACAGATTTGAAGTGCCTACATCTTCAATAGATTTGACAATCCACAATATCAACACTTTTAGTCAAAAACAGAATCCACTAATGTTAAACGACGCCTAGTCTATTTTTTGGGCAGTCTTATGGATATGATTTTCCATCCTTTTTTTAGTAACTATATTTTTGGATTTAGAGAACCGATCTCCATAAAAAATTTTTTTTTTTTTCTTCAAACCTTTTAGCTACTTGCTGCAGGGGATTGTTTGGTGCCACGGACCATACATTTATTGTGTTACCTATAAAATTCTCAAATGGAAAGCTGAAAATTATACAAGTAACCAAAATTTTCATCACTAACTAGTGCAAAAGATTATGAAAATTGTACACAACAATTCTTACTGTAACACATAGGGATATTTTCAACCAAAACAATGCAGAAACTCATTTTGCATAATTTCTGAAAAGAAACACATAAAATTCTACACACATCAAAACAGCTTGACAGAAAGGCTATTAAGATAAAATTACAACATCAAAATTTTATATATTCATGTCACTATTTTTTGTTCTGAGATGTCTCCATCCATCTCGATCTTTGCAATAATTCTTGCTTTATAAGAAAAATACAACATCAGGAAGATAACGATCAGAAGGAAAATAAAATTATGACATCAAAAAATTACATATTCTTATATTGTAAATTACAAATTTACATTTCCTGAGATATCTCCCTCCATCTCTCATTTGCACATTGGAACATTGAGCCATCACTTCAAATTTCTCGAGGAGCCAGTGGTATTAGCTGTATTTCTCCTAGAACAAGTTTCTAAAATAAAAACATCCATATCAATTAAAACCTTTGTCTCTGTGATGATAATTATACACAACCAAAATACCAATTTTAGTTCTCTTTTATCTTTTCTTAAAAAACAGAATAAAAGTTCAGATTTCAACCATGTCCTTGGAACCTTTAATAATACAAATTGATACATGACAGAACCAGGAGATTAATTTCAAATTCTTAACTTATTTAGTAGGATTTCACAAATTCATCATTTTTAGTGTTTTCAGCCTTTAAAAAAGAAAAAAATTTATGAATAAAATAAACTAAATTATTTATTGAGCATTTGAAACCTTTCATTACAATGGTTTCTAAATAGACAATTTGGAAGGGGTCAACTGAGTTTTAACATAAAGCATATATATTTATTATGACCTATATCCTGTAGGTATTATTTATCCATATTGCGTATATTTATTATCCATATCTCAAACATATTTATTATCCATATCACATTATATTTATGCTTTTTGGGTTTGGCTATCTATTTAATACTTTTTTAAATCATTATACTACAATGGATGGTCAATGGTTTAATAATTGAAGTATATCTAAGTTCTGCCATATAATAATGGTTGTTATTAAAGGGCATTTTAATTACCATGCATTTTTTCATAAATCATGAGTCCCTATTAAATAAATGCTTAATTTATAAAATAGCAACAAATTGAGGAACTATTTGCTTTCCCCATATAGCAGCCATTCAATAGAAATTTACTCAGATGGCTAGATAGAATTCAGTCAAGATTTCTTAAAACAGTCTTGTTAATTGCATTAAGTTATTTTTTTTATTTCCAGCCTAACAGTCGAGTATTATATGCTGATACCAAATGTTGACTTTTTTGGATATCAATATAAAAGTAATAGCTAACACTAGTTTAACTTTTATTTGTTTACATTGCCTCATTTTAAAATGAAACTCCAGGTTTAGCAGACGTATTTTGTTCAAATCAATTCAAGATCGTCATTCTAAGAAAACCCTGCATTTCTAATCCTTTTATTTATTGTCAATGTTTGAATATAAAAAATATAAACTTGTCATAAGAACATCAAATAATAAATAAATTATAATTTCATGAATATAAAGCATTTAAAGTAAATTTTACTCAGGGTAGAGAAAAAAAAATTACTGAAAACATTACAAATTTGATACAAAATATTTTCACCTTCAGTTTGATTAGTTTTTTTTTAACTATTAATTCATGGTGGATAAAAAATCTCTCTGACTGAAGGCTATGTAATGATTATTAATTTTACAAAAATCTCATCTTTATTATTTATTAATTGTAATAGTTATTATTCTAAGAAAAAGTCATTTTTTCATTTTAATTTGAAAAGTTTTAACCACTAAGTTTAATAATTGATACTATTCATTTCTTTGCCATACAAATAAATTTAATTAGAAAAATTACATAAAGATATGATGATAACCTATTATGTGACAGGTACAAATATTAAAAGCAAGTTAAATAAGAAACTAATAATTTATTAGCAAAGCCTGTAATAATAATATGCACATAATAGTAATGATTGCTGCAAAAAAAACAATCTAAAACAAGAGACAGTTGTGATTTTTTTATTACTGAATAAAATAGCTCATGTTATCATTTTGGGGAGTGAAGTTTTATTTAAAGGAGACAGAGTAAAAAAGCATACATATAAAGATCCATCTGAAAACAACTTAAATTCATTACAACTGGAAAATAAATTAACAAACACATGTTTCTATATGAAGTTATAAAATCAGTTCTGAAAAAACATGGAGGGAAGAGAAGACATGTACTTTTTTTAAATATTGATCTTTTCGAAAAAACTTTTCTGAAATATAATAGATAGATTCTTGTAAGAAATTAAGCTTGATATCATAATTTGATAACTTTCACTGAAATAACAGTACATAGTTTATCTTGAACTCTTTGCTTTGTCGTAAATCATATAGCATTCTGATTAAGCTTCAATGATTTTTCTAAGCTACCATCATCTCCAAAACCCATTTGAAATACTTCAAATAATCAATCATTTCATTTCATCAAAAACAACCATTCTTGCTGCACTGCCTTATTTTTTTCAAAACTTTTAGTTATAGATAATAAATTGTCATTTAACCCTCATGTAAGGGTGGATTAAAAATAAACTTGACTCAACCTAGCAGTATGGTATTTCAAAATAGAAAGATTACTATAAAAAAATGGCTTACTCTATTAAATGCTTCAGCAAACTGAATAATTGAGTTTTTTTTATATCTACTTAGATTCATATAATGATAAATTAAAAGTATTAAAAAGAAATAAACACACAGAACTACTATCAATGCGTAATTATGAGGGATATATCAAAGCTTAAAGGTAAAACGAAAAATAGTGGAAAATACAAACTTTACTTCACTTATGGAACTAAATAAACCAAATCACAAATATTAACTATATAACCCCATATAATATTTTTTAATGGTACTAAAATAAAATAAAAATTAGAATATTCTGATTAAAAAAGAAAGCTGTTTGTTACATTTGAACTGACAATTTTTGACAAGCCAATTGAGTCAGCGGTTTCATGATAGCTGCAAGCAAAAAAATATAGTTGCTCATTGTTTTATTTTTAAATAATGTGCACATTTTTAGTGTGGGAACATTGAGATTTGAGATGAAATTAAGGTAATTAGAATAGTTTAATGAAAAATATGAGTCTGAAAAACATAGCAAGACTTGATTCGATCATTGATTTCATCCACAGACTAAAAAATTAATGTAAAAAGATAATGTTCCAAATATAACAAAGAACTAAAAGGAAACATCCAATACACTTGAGAGTAGAGAGAGAAACATGCACATTTGTGCCCTGTGATAATATGAGAATATGATGAGAAAAATGTTTAAAATAAAAGCTCAATGAAAAATGGAAAACAAATCTAGAAATACATGTTTGTTAGTTATACTTTCTAACAAATATAAATTAAATGGTTGACATCAGTGACCACAATGAAGGTTAATCGGAGCAGATTATTATACTGTCCTTGGTATAGATTTCCAATCTACCTTTAAGCTAATATGTAACTATATATCATCCTGGAATTAAATCCTTTGTATAGTCAAGTAAAATTAAAATTACTATCTGCAATATAGAAACAAAATGTTTTATCATTGTAGTTAAGAGTCAACAGGAATGAGAATATTGCTTAATACAGATTTAATTGCTTAAATATCTTAAGACGCTTTATTACACATAAATTTTTACATGGTTGTTTTTAATTGCTAGCTTGAAAAATACTTAAACATACTGCCTTTGTGTATCCTTAAACTCAACCTTTCAATTATAAATATATGATTGCTATGAAGAATAAAAAATTCACACACCATAAAATAGTAAGATCCCTTGAACAGATTTTTATTAGTCACTGTAAAATTTGACAATTGTAATTACTTACAAAGCCTTTCATTTATACCTGTGCACAACAGCCGCTATAGAATCCACTGGGTTTTATTTTAATGGTCTTGAACAACAAGTGCACAGATGAATCGACTTTCACTAAAAATTTTAAAATATGAGCTGTTTTAGTTAAATTTCACACATTATCAGAAAAACACTAATTTTCTAAACATGATGTTTTCATTGCACAATGCGAACAACTTTTTAAAAGTAACTTGTTTTCAAAATATATATACTTCAAAAGGCAGACATGCTAAAATATTATCGATTAAATAACTAATTTTCTTGATTTATGCCGTGCAGTATTCTTCAGCAATCAGAAAAGAAAATTATAATATAAATCCATAATGTTGTTGAAAACTTATTCAAA
The DNA here is from genome assembly GCA_013235015.1 of Araneus ventricosus. NCBI lineage: Eukaryota > Metazoa > Arthropoda > Arachnida > Araneae > Araneidae > Araneus > Araneus ventricosus. Next base: position 13,392 of record BGPR01002886.1, read on the forward strand.
TAAATAAAAATAAGTTTAATATGAATTTAATCAAAAAATATTATAGAAATGAACACTTGAATCTACAGATATTGCTAAATCCTTCCACCATGATGCAGGTCTGAATCTCCCGAATGTTTTACGATTTGTTATTCACTGGTACGAGTTGTATTTCTTTCAGTTATTTATCCCAACGTAATTAGAAAACACATTTGGGCTTCAAAGGCATGATCAAACCGCATAAGCTGAGATTGGTTTTGGGCATAATTGTTGAAAACTACCCACCGTTTTGCCATCACAATGCCGACCATTTCCCAACGTGCCAAATCAACTGTGCTATCTAGGATAGAAAGTTCGCATGTGACAACAATTGGCCTACCTCCTCTTAAATCAAATTTCGAAAAGTTTGAAAAAAATTCTGCAAAGACAACACAAAAGAGATAATTATCTTTGTCTCTGTTTTAAAAAAACATCCGATTTTTAATAGCATCTCCTAGACCGTCCTTCTTTTATTATTTCAATGAAATCAATGATAATTTGTAAAAAACTAACTTTTTGATAAAAAAAAAAATTTTGAAACATTTCCATCTTTTTACTAAAATATATCACTGACTTTTAGAAAACTATATCGCCTTTTTCCTAATGTTGAAATTTTATGCGTTATAAAACAAAATTAAAACTGAAAAAGCATCGATGTTTGAAAATAAACTTATGTACATTTTGTCCCATTTAAAAGTAATTACTTTGACAGATCTAATTTCATAATTTATTCTAACTAACATAAACGTAGTTGAAGCGAAATCGCTCTCTTTGACTTCAAATAGAGGCGTCTGAGGAATTGCCGACAGGGAAGATATCTCCATCGGGGCAAAGCTTTCATAATTGCTAACTCAAAATAATGATAATTAATTAATTTTATACTAATTAGAGGTAATTAGTATGAATAGCGAATTTTACATTACAATAGTGAGTATTTAAATTTAAACTATTTGTATAATGTTGGTGCAGTAAGAATTGTCTGACTGAATGACAAGCAATAATTGAAAATGAAGAATTATGAACATTAATCTCTTAGCAAATGAAAATGAAGTGTACCGCACTGATACTGGAAAAAATTTGCAGATTATTATCTAAATCTCATAACAAAATAAAATAACAGCCGAAACAAGTAAAAATAATTATTAACAAATTTTAACCTATAAATGCATATCTTCATATCTCTAATAATAATAAAGGAGAATGTGCTTGTGTATATTGGTTCTCTACAGGGCAAACCGCTGGACCTAAAGCAACGAAATTCGGCACAAACGTACTTTGGAGGGTGAAAATGTGCACCTCGGAGCCCTTTTTTGAAATTTATTTAGAATTTTAATTAATTAAAATTAAGCGAAATTTTGGCGTTTTTCATTAATAACTTCCAAAAAATATTGCAGCACGAAAGTCATTTTTACGCCATCTGAAAGTTCAAAAAATTATCTTTTCAATGATTTCAATTAAGTTGCAATACAAGATTTCCTCTAATTTTAATAAATTTTTAAAAATGTTTTTGTCATATTTTACAACAATACTTTTCAATGTTGCAACGCAATTCAAACCGTTTTCATTGTTTAAACAAATATTTATTTGTGTGTCGCTCTTTCATTGTTGAAAGATGAGGTAATATCCTAATACATTTAGCTTTCATATTTTATTTCATGAAAATTTTTGTGGAATTTGTAAACCAAGATCTCTGAGATATTACGAATGTTAAGAAATATATCCATTAACCTGAATGATTATGGTTGCTATCATTTCATTCTTTTTGGCATAAAACCATTTGCCATTCATTTGGCATTTGTTTAATCCAGCTATAATGCCGCTAGTCATAAAATGTGCTGCGTCATTTTAATGTTGAAATCAAATGCAGATTTTACAAGAGGAATAAGAATTTCCGAAATATATTGAAAAATAAAACTTTGGCAGAGTCCCTCAGCCTCTACAACCGCCAATTCGCCACTTTATTTCATCAAGTTGCAAGCTACTAGCTACTAATATTATGGGCGAACAGTCGGTCGCCGAATGCGGCTAGTCTATATATTTAAAATAATTTGAAAAACCAAAGGACCAATCCTCAGCCCTAACTAATGGGCCGATTTTGACGATATTTATTTCATATCAAAGCTTATGACCCCATAAATGTCATCAAAGACTGTCTATCCCTCATCACCCTCCATTTTCGAGAGATATCCTAAAAACACTACTTCACTGCACATTCTCAATGCGAAAAACTCTTGAGAGAGTCCCCCCAACCACTGGATCGATTTCTCCGATTCTTATTTTAAATGAAAGCTCACGACCCTAAATACATCTTCAATGGTTGCTTCTCCATCTCAATTCTTCATTTTCGAGAAAATCTCAAAAACAGTATTCTCTAGTAGGGGAAACCTTGACTGTGTTCCCAGTCTCAACGACTGGACCGATTTTACCAATTCATCTCACTTTGCAAGCATAACTAACAAATCAGAATGCTCCACGTTTATTGCGCAAGTTTAAAATAGTATTTTTGATCAGTACCAGCCACCATTTGAAAATTAAAAACCTCATTTTTTAAAAATTATATCGATGAAGTTGTCGTATTTTTTTTTCTCTAATCCTAATAAATTTGTAAAAATAGTTTTAGGCATAATTTAAAACAAATACTTTTCATTGTTGTAATCTGATTCAAACCGTTGCCAGTGTTTATACAAATAATATCTAATTCTGTGTTTTACTTCCATTATTGAAAGCTAAGGTAATGTCCTAATTTGCTTTACTTTCTTTTCTGTTTCATCCATTTTTCTGTGAAATCTGTAAACGAAGTCCTCTGAGGTAATAATTATATTTTGAAGCATATTTAGTAAGCTCAATGATTATGGTTGTAATGTTTTAATTCTTTCTATCAGCATGCTTTAATCCAGCTAGCATGCTGAAAGCCGTAAAATGTGTCGAGCCATTTTCATACTGAAATCAAATGCGTATTTTGCATAAAGAATTAGAAAGGTGCCGACGACGTGCAATTAGATGTTAGATGACACATGCAGTTACTTGACTCCATCAGGGACCTTCATGTAGATAATTGAACAGAACAGAAGCAAAGCTACTGAAAGAACACGGGTTAAGTGTCTATAGCAATTTGAAGTTTAAAATTTCTCTTTTAAGGGAACTATGAAAATCAAATTATGCACATGAGATTCAACTGAATTTATATTCCCGACAAACAACCTAGTCGAAGAGGGCGGGTAGTATGTAATACACTGAAATCTCTCTGCAGTGGTCACCCATCGTTCCAAGGAAAATTGGCCGTTCTAAAAGGTTATTATGTTTGGGAGTGGGAGTATAAAATATTTAAACAAGATCTAATTCGTCATTTCTGATAAATCTAATTTTAAAAATTATCCAAAGAAAAAGTACTTTATCCGAAAATTGCTCTTTATATATATTTCTTTCTTTCTTTTTTTTGTTTTTAGAAGAAAAGATAAAATTTGTGTCTTCTTGGGTCTTTTAGCTCTTTCGGAGGTCACCTTTTCAATTTTTTTAATTGTAAAAATATATCTATGATTGTTTCGTCGGTAGTTGTTGAGGAAAGGCAATAATATCGTCTATTTTTCCTAAAATCGTTGAGTTGAAAGTTTAATTCACTGACGGCCGCGACCATATTAATAAATTTTTGGCAGAGTTCGAATCAGCATCTGAAAGGCACAAATAAACTCTTTAATGCCCAAACCCGGTAGAGTGCGAAATTCAGTTTTCTCTTCACATTGGGAAAGAAATGATTAATTTCTATCTGATTTCCGGTGTTGTGTTTGAGTGTTTGAATATTTTTTTCTTTCTTTCCTCCATTTTTTCTTTATAAATATCCACGGTCGGAGAGACGAAAAGAAAGTATTTCATTGAAGTTGAGCGCACGACAAACCCGATTGCTCAGATGGGTTTGAGTGGTCGTTAATAGATTTAATTTTAAGATTATGTCTATGGGCTGAAAAATTCCACGCCGAATAAAACTGGCAGTTGAAAGGAATGACCACAATGTATAGCCGCACTATTGTGCAATACAGATACTTTAGTTTTACCTAATAATTCCGCCGAAAAGTGATAGAAACTGTCAATAGAAAAAACAAAACATACAAATTTCCATCCGTCTTGATGATCTCTTAGCCGACCAACTGAAAACAGTCGGCAAAATGCGACATCTGATTCACTTGTCGCCTTGTCGGTTATTCTGTCAAATGTGGTGCGAACTACTGATCGAATAGACGACAATTTAAACGGATGTCGATCATTCTGTTGACTTAACCGTTAATCAGTTCTCAAATTCGGACACAAATAGCTTATCTCGACCGTTTATTATATAATAACTTAAAGGTGGGATTAAAATTATTAGATTCCTTGATATCCTGCTCTCAACATCTCCCAAAATCGCAAAGACTTTTGCCGACGAAGGTCTTAATTTCTCGCCGACGGGGGGGCAAGAGGTCACCCCACTGTCGCCGCCTCTGTTCAAATCATATTCGCAACTCAAAAAGTTAATGAAATCAAGAGAATAGTTTAAAATAAATCGTATACGAATCGAATGGAACGATGTATTAGCGAAAAATATCTTCTCATTTCAGAGTTTAACTGGACCAGTGGTTACCGCGTCAGCTTCCGAACCGGCAGGTCGCGAGTTCTATCCTCTGTTGTGTTCGTACTCAGTTTTTGCTATAATTTGCAATGCAAGCTTGCTGCAAGTTCATCCTATGGTGACTTCGAGGCTTGCGTTAACATGCTGCAAGCTTGTTGCACACTTGTGAAAAATTTGCAGAAAGCTTGCAGACTTGCAGTGCAAGTCTGCTGCAAATTTGCTGCAGACTAAAATTGCTATCTGGGTAATACCTTCAATCGTTTTGTAAACCAGTTTATTTAAACCTAAAAATTTATGCAATTTCTTTAGTGTCAAATTAATTAAAGAAAATTTCTTTGCAGTCAAAGAAAACTTTTGCATTTGAACGAATCGGCGACAAGTTTAATTAATTCATCAGTAAAATTCTGAATGTAAAATGAGTGCCGATTCCAGACTTAATTTTTTTGAAAAAGACGTCGCCTTATATTCTCGCAAATAGAAATTTTAGCAAAACTATTTCTTCAGATAACACTTATTAAAGATATTTATAAGATAAAAAAATTTGAATATGCATATATAGTGAAACAATTTAAAAAGTGATGTTTATTATTAAGTATTGCATGTTTCATGATTTTTCCACTAAATAAAATTTTAATTAAAATTGCACTTTTCTTGCTTTCTTACTTACAAGTTCGTCAATAATGCTTTCTAAGTTAATTTCTTATGGCAAATCTTTTTCTATTGCAATTAAAACCAAGTTATTCAATTTTTGTTGGCACAACGACGATTTTAAGTAAGATTAAATTATTGTTAGTTTAGAGAAATTTTTTTCACCTGTTACAATTGTGACTGGCAGAGCTAAATATATTCTTAAGAATAAATTAAATTAAGAATAATATTACAGAAAAGTTGGAAACTGATGAAATTAAATTATTTGCTTCAATAAATTTTAAGTTTTTAAAGGATCAGTAATATTATCATTAATGAGATTTTGTACATCATTAATTCATTAAACAAGTCATCAACATCCCCAGATATTAAATCTCCATTAGAAACTTGTATTTAAATATCAAAATCTGTACACTAATTTTTTAAGTCATCTTCGGAGATATTCCTAAAATTCAATTAGAAATTTAAATGCATTCATTTAAGAAGTCAAACCTTTCTTGAATGGAATTCTAAGCATCATCCACAATTGTTAAGTAAAATTGAACTTTTAAATAATAATTTTGGGTCTTTGGTCTCTTTATTAGAGCATTCATGATCGAAAAGACGAACTTTCTGTGCCTTTTAAAGGGAAATTGAATCATTAACGTATTTGCTAAAGGCCGCATCAAGTAGATGAATTTAGGAAGTTGATAATTTTATCGAGTAGCTTGATGAATTCAGTAGTTGTTGATTTAGGAGCTAACCTAGTTGTTGACTCAGAAGCTACTAGCCCAGTAAAGAATATACTGACACTTTACTTTTTTATATCTCTAGAGACGTTTTTATTTCTCCCATTAAAACTATTATTTCTTCTATTTTAACGTCAAAATTTATTGATGATTTTTACCTTTGTGTATTTACAAAACTTTCAGCAATCACTCTCTCTCTCTTCTCTTTTTGTCATGATTATGCATTTAATACAGAATGGACCTTATGCATGTGATGTCACATCCTCCGACACGTGACCTGCCGGAGGCAGCCATTGGTCAGTCTTAAACAGCTGACTCAGAACTGCTTTTATTTCTGAGTCGCTTATAGGCCGATCGTTTTGTTTATTCCTCCACAGCTATTTTTCTATACTCTCGAACCCAAACGGTGCATAAGGTCCATATCTGTATTTGGTTTCTTGTGCAAAGTAACAATAGCGAATACAACAAAATAGCGAAATATAACAAAATCGGTGCAAAAATAGAGAAATAATAGTTGAACTCGACATCTTCGAAATTAGCTCTTTTTAGACGGTACCGAAGTAATAGTTTTTCTCGGGGCCGGACGGAGGGGGGGGGGGATGCGACGGCACTAGGCCCCGTGCAGCTGACTGATTTTGCAAATTAAAAATGTCTTCTTTTTTATGTTAATTCGAATATACATTCATGCGGATTAAAATAAAAAATAATAATAAATACGAATATATGGTATATGTGCACATTTCAAGTTGCCGGAAAGATAATTATGAAGCAGAGGGAAATCTATAGACGGTGGATTTTTTTGTCAGCGTTGAATTAAGAATAAGATGAATTAGTACGAGAATCGCGGCTTCAACAGGATCAACAAAGAATTGAAAACGAAATATCGATATCAATGATCCTTGTATTTCGCCTGAAATTATAAATGATAAATTTAGAACGGCTGTCATAAAAATTAGTGTGACATAAGTAAAAGAACTACGATTTTCCGAATGATAAAAATAGCAGAAGTTTTTCTGAAATTATTTAAGAAAATTTAAGAATAAGAAACATCAATAATGAAGATGGGATGATTACCGGGGTGTCGTGGAGGCCGAGCGCACCTGAACGGCGCGGCGTTCCGGCACTGCTTTTTTCTTTCATACGAAAAATAAATAAAAGAAAATTGTGCTGCAAAAGATGACAATCATAGAAAATTGATACTAACTGAAAATAAAACTATCCAAAACTGTTCTTTGCCAGATTTGAGAGATGGCGGAAACTTTAAAAAACACGATATGGAGATTTTTAATGATGGTTTCGTGCTTACGTCTGCCCACCACGAAAACTCTGCTTTCTTAGTTGCCTCGTTGACGACGGTTGTTATAGAAACAGGTTATCACAGGAGGAATCTATTTGGAGGAGGTAGAAGTTCACGAATGATGTACTCTTTTTCCGCCGCAAACTGGCGCCAAGTATAAAATAAAACTGCTTTCCATCTGATTTGTCCTATTCGAAATGGATCTTCTCCACATAACCAAGTGCTATAGCGACCGTCGTCAACGAGACAACTTGGCGGGCAGATCCGGCCCGAACAAAAGCGGGGCCGGTGCAAAGTTGACTTGCGGGGCCTTGAAAAAATTTCGCCCAACAAAATAATTTAATGCTTTTTGCTATTTATTACATTTAACAATTTACTTTTAAGTAAAGACTAAAAAAATACATGAAAATAATAAATTATTAATTTATTTTTATAAAGTTAATATTTCAATCACACAAAAAAATTGTTAATAAATCAAACAACAAAAATAATTGCTTCATATATAAAATTTGGTATTCAACTTACTAAAATAAGTTTATAATATATGATTTTTGTTTCTTATATTATAAACTTATTTTAGTATATGATTTTTTTGTTTCATTTTGTTTTATACACATATTTAAGCAGTGCTCCTTGTTACATTTCCTTCCCATTAATTTTTTATACATTAATTTCATACTTTTATCTTGACGGATCTCCACATAGTTTGGCGCAGCATGGTCAAACTTATGGCTCTTGCGCCACAAAACCAAACCAAACTCAATTCATTTTGTTATAAGTTTTATAGCAAATACGTTGATAATATCATTATGATTTAGATTTTTGATTAATGCGGATTCAATAGATAAAATGACTAAGCAAATCAACTGTTCGTCTCTAATGCTAGATCTCAAGTAATTTTTTCTTATTTTTAATCTTGAGGAAGAGTTTCCTGCTGATGCGAGCGTTATTGGTAAGATTAATATAATTTTAGAACAGAAGTAAAATTTGGATGCAATTTAAATAAATTATTTTTAAATAAATATTGTAAATATTTGCAATATTGTGACCTGGAAGGCAAAACCTGAAGCCAAATTTTTATTTCGTTAAATAATTCGATGCAATTCATTTTCGTTTTGCTCATTCTGTCAGCGGCGTGGGGGCTTGTGCGCTCGCACCTTTCGAAACCCCCTCGGACTTGACCCTGATTTAAAGCATTCCTTTTTAAATAAAGGATAAAGTTCCTCCCATTATTTTTTGCGAGCTTATGTTGTAGAAATGTGTCCTGTCTTCCTGAGTTTCTGAGGATATATTAAAAAATGTTCAGTTTGAAAACTTTCAGTGCTAAAATTAAAATTATAAAATGCGAAAATAGTTTTAGTTAGAGTTTCAAAACATGAAAACTGAAGAAACTTAAAATAACTTTTAACTTTGCAGTCAATTGAAAGAGAAAATACCTCCCTTTCAATTTTTCTGTCGATTTACGATGTCAGCACATGCATTCAGTATTGAAATAAAATTTCATATTGTATGAATGGGAATTTCTTGTATTTTGGATTACCAAGTGAATTCTTAAAAGTTGAACTCATTATTTCTTCAGTAAAAAAAGTTGAACTCATTATTTCTTCATATTAACAAGCAATTATTTCTTCATATACAAAAAAAAAACTAAAAAAAGATAATCGTCTGATCACGAACTTATTTACAATTATATACAACCTACTGATAGTTTCGATTTTAGGATATTTAAATTGAATCAATCTTCAAAATACTTCTTATATTTTATAACTTATCCAAATAACTTTGATATGTAGTTTTCTAAAACAATAAAAGGTTCCAAATAAGTAACATTTTATAATGAAAAATTCCCAATGTAAAAGAGTAGAAAACACAAATTTTCGTTTGTTAATAGAAAAAATGTTTTATCTAAAATGTATACAATAATAACAAATAGCAAAAATATTGAAATACAAAAACAAAGGGGAACTACATTGTTTTATAAATTGATAACCTGTTATAATATTAAAATTTTCGTTTTGGAAATATAAAAGGAAAATTTGTTTAAAAAATAACTATAAAAAAAGAGACAAAAATTAGCATATTGAAATTTGTCTGCAAGAACAAATGCAGAATATTTTATTTTGCTGTACGGCTGATACTCCGAATGCGAACGAACTGTTCAATGAAAAATTAAGCTTCTGAGAAAGCTCCTTGGGTTACCCGTCGTGTTTCACACAATCCAATATTCAGATTCTCTGAGGAATAGATGTAACAAACTAACTTTTAACAAGTACTTACGATGAATTCATAGATGCTGGAAAACCACACTTTTGACAAGAAAAGCGAGAAACCCCTGTGAGATATCTGCTTCATCATCGCTTAGCAGTCCTGCTGAATACAAGGGGAACAGATTTGTTCAATTTAGAACTAGATAAGCAGAAAAAGCATTGGGAAAGACTATCTGCTGGCCATTAGGGGAACAGATGTGGATCCGCGCACAAGCATCACACCCTGTATACCCTGAAAGTAATAGTTTCGGAGACAAGGAATGCATTGAATGTTATCACCTGCAATTTAAATGACGGACATCCACTTTCGGAAGCCCACTCCCGCCGCACCGAAAAGAGAGTGACCGTATGATGCCTGGAGCAATCGAACCTGGCTTAGGACTGAACAACGTCATCACTTTTTACCTTTTATTCTGACGAAGAATCGGAAACACGTGGACCTCCAGGTAGCAAAGAGAATTGTTGGATTCTTATCTACTAGATCCACCAATTACTTTTTAACAGATGTTTGAAGGAAATTTTCAAAACCAGAAAAAAATGCAATATACTTCTTTTTAAAAAAAGGATTAATATTTTATGCCTTTTTTTTACATAAAAGTTGGTTGAAAGAATTTTTGAAAAAGGATAAAAAATGTTAATAAAATTTTGCAAAATCCGTCAGTGGCGCGGGGCCTTGTGCGGTTGCACTGTTCGCACCCCCCTCGGGCCGGCTCTGTTGGCGGGCGGAGTTCTTGTGGCGGACAGACAGTACATAGTTCAAATTCGGCTCTTTAGAAAGGGATTCCCAGACACAATGACTTTCTGAGTGGAATAAAAAAAATCGGTTTTTTCGCGAATGGAGTGTAAAAATGGCAAACTTGGTTGTAAAATATGTAGAGACGTTTCCTACTAGGTTCTTTTCAAAGAGAGCGAACTGCTATTTCAAAAGAGTGACTTTCATGCAGTGTTACCTTAAATGGATCTTCAAGACCCTCCCACCTCACTTCTTCGAAAAAAATTTCAGATCATAAACAGTCTACTGATGAAAAAATATTTTGTGAAGCTAATCTACACCCAGATAGCAATTTTAGTTTGCAATAAGCTTGCCACAAATTTGTCATGACAAGAGTGCAAGCTTGCTACAAATTTGTCATGACAATAGTGCAAGCTTGCGGCAAGTTAACGAAAGCTTCGAAGTCACCATGGGACGAAGCCAATTATGCCAATTACCAATGCAGAAAGCTTGCATTGCAAACTCATTGCAAATTATAGCAAAAACAGAGTGCGAACACAACCCGGGATGAAACTCGCGATCTACCGCTTAGTAACCTGAGGTCTAAACCACTCGATCAGCTCGGCTGCGAGAGGAGAAGATAGATTTCGCTAATACATCGTTCCATTCGATTCGTATACGATTTATTTTAAACTTTTTCCTTGATTTCATTAATTTTTTGAGTTGCGAATATGATTTGAAGTCAAAGAGAGAGTGATTTTCGCTAATAACTACGTTTTGCTAGTAGAATAAATTATGATATTAGAGTTCAAAAGTAATTACTTTAAAATGGGATAAAATGTCTAAGTTATTATTTTTCAACAAACATTGACTGTTTTTAGGTAGATTCCTTATAGGAACTCTACCTATTGCAAAGGTTCTCATAACACGACTTTCGGAAAATTTCTGCAGATCTTCATCGATCATGACCCCTAGAACCCAAAACCACCCTCTTCGTTAGAAAAGCTTGATGAGATATATATATATATATATATATATATATATAAAGGAGATATATATATATATATATATATATAATATATATATATATATATGTATAACGCTTTTTCGCTAGTATCTTTCGTGAACAGATAACATAGAGTAATTTGATGTAAATTTAACCAGCTTCTGGGAGGCTATGTTGTAAGGATAGTGGAAAATCTCATTCCTAGATGGCCATCCAGTCTCAAAGGGGTGAAATTTATAGCTGGAAATTTTCATTTTCCCATAATTCCTTTACAAATGAAAATAGAAAGAAAATTCAAATTAGGCGAATTATTGCCTTATCATAACGAACAATTTTTGAATTTAAACTTTTTCGATAGCTACAATTGCTTAGAAGTTATGAGGTGAAAAGTGATTTTCCCACCCTTCCCCTCCTCTCCCCCTAACTTAAAGTACATTTTAACCTAAGGATGTTACCCCTTGTTCGAAAGCTCTCGTCATTTGCAGTTTCTTCCACCCTCTTTCATTCTTGTATCTCCAATACTTAGAGAATAGAGGGCAAAATGTTCTTTTCCTTATTATTATTAGTAGAGAAGTATATGCATAACGCTTTGGACCGTGTTATTTTGTAAACAAGATAACTAGAGTAATTTTGATTAGATTTTAACTGGCTACGGATATGTTGTAAGGACGGTGAAAATCTCGGCCGCGTTCACAGATGGGCTAACCAGCTCAAAGGGGGTGGAAATAGTGGGGGACTGAAAATTTCATATTCCCATAATTCCCTTACGATTCATAATAGAAAGAAAATTCAAATTAGTCGAATTATTGCCTTATCACAAGAAACAACTTTAGTACTGAAACTTTTTTGATAGCCACAATTTCTTAGAAGTTATGAGCTAAAAAGCCATTTTCAATCCTCTCCCCAACTTATCATTTCCCCATAGCTCTGTTACGACTAAAGATAGAAAGAAATTTTCAATTAAGCGAATTATCACCTTATGATAACGAACAACTTTTATACTAAAAGTTTTTTGTCTGCTAGAATTGCTTATAAGTTATGAGCTGAAAAGCGATATTCAATCCCCCCCTCCC
>BGPR01002886.1:25765-47765 GCA_013235015.1 Araneus ventricosus
TATATTTGAAGTTAGATTTAGTATATGATTATTTATTCATTAAATAAATTAAGAATGAGATGAGCACAATATTTCCTGAATATTCTTTGAGATCTAGAATTGTTTAGAATAAGCATTATTAGTTGAATGGAATTCTAGCATCATCCACATACAAGCAAAATTGAACTTTTAAATAATAATTTTTGGGTCTTTGGCTCTTCTTATTAGACATTCATCGAAAAGACGAACTTTCGTGCCTTTTAAAGGAAATTAAACTAGTAACGTATTTTCAAAGGCCGACTCAAGTGATGAATTTTAGGAAGTTGATAATTTTAATATAGCTTGAATCTGTGTTGTTGATTTAGGAGCTAACCTAGCGTGTTGACTTTCCAGAAGCTCAGCCATGAAAAGAATATACTGACACTTACTTTTTTTAATCTCTAGAGAGCTTTTATTTCTCCACATAAAACTTATTTCTTCATTTTACACAAAATTTTTGATGATTTTACTCTGTGCACAAAACTTCTGCAACTCACTCTCTCTTTGTCTGTCGATTATGAATGGTTACAGAATGACGCATGTGATGTCTGGTCCACGGACGGCCGAGGGCAAATACTCGTCTTAAATATGACCTGCCGCTTTTATTTCTGAGTCGCTTATAGGCCGATCGTTTTGTTTATTTCCACAGCTTTTTTTCTATACTCGAAACCAAACGGTAATGTCCATATCTGTATTTGGTTTCGTGCAAAGAACAATAGCGAATACAAAATAAAATAAAGGAATATAACAAAATCAGTGAAAAAAAGAAATATGCAATAGGTTGAACTGACATCTTCGAAATTAGCTCTTTTGATTTGCGAAGTAATAGTTTTCTCTCGGGGCCGACGAGGGGGGGGATGAGGGCACAGGCCCCGAGCTGACTGATTTTTAAATTAAAAAATGTCTTCTTTTTGTTAATTCAAACATATCAACAATGATTCAAATACACAATGAATATATGTATGGAAAGCACATCGCTGCCGGTGAATTATGAAGCAGAGGGAAATCTATGACGTGATTTTTTGTCATGCTGCAATTAAGAATAAGATGAATTAGATGAAGAATCGGTCGGCTTAACAGGATCAACAAAGAATTGAAAACGAAAACATTGATATCAATGATCCTTGTATTTCGCCTGAAATTATAAAAATAAATTTAAACGGCTGTCATAAAATTAAGATATAAGTAAAAGAATCTGATTTTCCATGATAAAATAGGAGTTTTTCTGAAATATTAAGAAAATTTAAGAAAAGGAAACATCAATAATGAAGATGGGATGATCAATGTGGAGGCTGGAGCTCCGAAACGGCGCGGCGTTCCGGCACTGCTTTTTTCTTTCTACTAGAAAAAAGAAAATTTGAAATGCAAAAGATGACAACTGCAAAATTGATATTAACTGAAAATAAAACTATCCAAAACTGTCTTGCCAGATTGAGAGCAGTGAAACCTAAAAACACGACTGATATAGATGGTTTCAGGAAGCGGCTTGCCCACCAACGAAAACTCATTTGTTGTTCTGTTGACGACGGTTGTTAAGAAACAGGCTACATGGGAGGAATCTATTTGGAGGAGGAAGTCTTTCAATGAATGATAATTTTTTTCCGCCGCAAACTTGGCCAAGTATAAAATAAAACTGCTTCCATCTGATTTTCTCATTCGAATGGATCCTCCACATAACCAAGTGTTGTATGCGACCGTCGTCAACGAGACAACTTGCGGGCAGATCCGCCTGAAACAAAAGAGGAAAGTAAAGATTGATCATTTGAAAAAATTCTGCCCAACAAAATAATTTAATGCTTTTGTATTTATTAAATTTAATAATTATTTTTATGAAAGATTAAAAAAAATACGAAAATAAATTAAATTATTAATTTATTTTATAAAGTTAATATTTCAATCATACAAAAAAAAATTATGATAAATCAACAACAAAAATAATTGTATATATATAAATTTGAGATTCATCTTGATAAAATAAGTTATATATATGATTTTGCTTTTCATTATAAAACTTATTTTAGTATATATTTTTCATTTGTTTTATACACATATTTAAGCGTGCTCCTTGTTATTTCCTTCCCATTAATTTTTTTACATAATTATACTTTATCTATTGATCTCCACATAGCCTAGTGGCATGGTCAAACTTATATTCTTGCCCAAAACCAAACCAAACTACACATTTTAATGTGTTTAGTACAAATACGTTGATAATATCATTAATTTAGATTTTTGATTAATGATTCAATAAATGATCAAGAAAATCAACCTGTTCGTCTCAATGCTATGATCTCAAGTAATTTTTTTCTTATTTTAAATCTTGAGGAAGAGCTTCGCTGATGAGCAGCAGTTAAGATTCGTTATAATTTAGAAACAGAAGTAAAATTTGATGCAATTTAAATAAATTATTTTTAAATAAATATTGAAAATATTTGCAATGACGACCTGGAACAAAACCAGAGCCAAATTTTATCGTTAAATAATTGATGCAATTTCTCGTTTGCTCATTCATTAAGTATGTAGCTTTCAGTCGACCTGAAACCCCCTGACTTGACCCTTGATTTAAAGCATTCCTTTTAAATAAAGGATAAAGTTCCTCCCATTATTTTTTTGTTTGTTGTGTAGAAATGTGTCCGTCTTCCTGAGTTTCTGAGGATATTAAAATGTGTCCATTTTGAAAACTTTAAAGCAAAATTAAAATTATAAAATGCAAAATAGTTTTTAGTTAGAGTTTCAAACATGAAAACTGAAGAAACTTAAAATAATCCTTTAATCTTTAGAAACTAATTGAAGAAAATAATTTTCAATTTTTCTTCTGTCATTTACGATGTCAAATGCATCTAAATAATAAAATTTCATATTGTATGAATGGAATTTGTATTTTGGATTACTCATGAATTCTTAAAGTTGAACATTATTTCTTCAGCAAAAAGAAATCCATCATGTTTCCATATTAACAAGGTACATTTTCCTATACAAAAAAACAAAAAAAAGATAATCGTCTGATCATCGAACTATTTACAATTATATACAACCTACTGATAGTTCGATTTTAGGATATTAAATTGAATCAATCTTCAAAAATACTTTATTTTATAACTTATCCAAATAATTTGATATGTAGTTTTCTAAAAAATAAAGTTCCTAAGTAATGATTTATATGAAAAATTCTCTAATTGTAAAGAGTAGAAAACACAAATTTTCTTGTTAATTGAAAAAATGATTTATCTAAAATGTATAAATAATAACAAATAGAAAAATATTGAAATACAAAACAAAGGGAACTACATTGTTTATAAATTGATAACCTGTTATAATATTAAAATTTTCGTTTTAAATATAAAAGAAAATTTGTTTAAAAATAACTATAAAAAAGAGACAAAAATTAGTATTGAAATTTGTCTGAAGAACAAATGCAGAATATTTTATTTTGCTATGGCTGATACTCCTGAATGGAACGAACTGTTCAATGAAAAATTAAGCTTCTGAGAAAGTCTTTGGTTACCTGGTCGTGTTTCACACAATCCAATATTCAGATTCTCTGAGGAATAGATGTAACAAAACTACTTTAATGCAAATACTACGATGAATCTCAGATGCTGGAAAACCACACTTTTGACAAGGAGCGAGAAACCCCTGAGATATCTGCTTCATCATGCTTAGTCCTGCTGAATAAAGGGGAACAGATTTGTCTCAATTTAGACACAGATAGAGAAAAAGCATGAAAGACTATCTGTGCCATTAGGAAGATGTGGATCCGCACAAGACATCACATCCTGCTACCTGAAAGTATAGTTTTGGAGACAAGGAATGTACTGAATGTTATCACCTGTATTTAAATGACGGATATCCACTTGGAAGTCCACTCCCGCCGCACCGAAAAGAGAGAGTGACCGTATGATGACCTGAGCAACTGAACTGGCTTAGGACTGAATAACGTCATCACTTTTACCTTTCTGACGAAGAATCGAAACACGTGGACCCCAGGTGTGTAAAGAGAATTGTTGATTCTTATCTACCAGATCCACTTCAATTACTTTTAACAGATGTTTGAAGGAAATTTTCAAAACCTAGAAAAAATGTAATATACTTCTTTTTAAAAAAGGATTATTTTATGCCTTTTTTACATAAAGTGTTGGTTGAAGAATTTTGAAAAGGATGAAAAAATGTTAATAAATTTTGCAAAATCCGGCAGTAAGGGCAAATTGTGTGGCGTGATTGCATCTGTCCCCTGGCCGGGCTCTCTGTTGGCGGGGGAGTTCTTGGACAGGGACAGAAGTACATAGTTCAAAATTCGGCTCTTTAGAAAGGGATTCCCAGAAATGACTTTCTGAGGGAATAAAAAAATCGGTTTTTCGTGAATGGAGTGTAAAATGGCAACAGTTGTAAAATATGTAGAGACGTTTCCTTACTAGGTTCTTTCAAGAGAGCGAACTGCTATCAAAAGAGTGACTTTCATGCAGTGTTACCTTAAATGGATCTTCTTCTGACCCTCCCACCTCCTCTTCGAAAAAAATTTCAGATCATAAACAGTCACTTGAAAAAATATTTTGTAGCTAATCTACACCAGATAGAATTTTAGTTTCACAATAGCTTGCCACAAATTTGTCATGATGCAAGGCAGCTTCTAAAATTTGTCATGACAATAGTGCAAGTTGCATAGTAAGTTATACGAAAGCTTAGTTACCATGGACGAAGCCAATTATGCCAATTACAATGAAAGTTGCATTTCTAAATCCTACGCAATATAGCAAAAACAGAGTGCGAACACAACCTGAGAAACTCGCGATCTACCGCTTAGTAACGAGGTCTAAACACCTGATCAGCTCGGCTGCGAGAGAGAAGATGGATTATCACCACATCGTTATTCCGTATACGACTTATTTTAAACTTTTCCTTGATTTCATTAATTTTGAGGTTGCGAAATGATCGAAGTCAAAGAGAGTGATTTCGCTAATAACGCATTTTTGCTAGTAGAATAAATTATGAGTATTAGAGTTCAAAGCAATTACTAAATGACAAAAAATGTCTAGTTATTATTTTTCAACAAACATTGATCTTTAGGAGATTCAAACTCTACCTACAAAGCGTCTCAACGACTTCAGAAAATTTCGCAGATCTTCACTGATCATGACCCTTGAACCCAAAACCACCCTCTTCGTTAGAAAAGTTATAATATATATATATATTATATATATATATATATATATATATATATATATACTATATATATATATATATATGTATAACGCTTTTTCCTGTTATCTTTGTGAACAACGATAACTCGAGTATTTGATGTAATTAACCAGCTTTGGAGGTATGTTGTAAGGATAGTGAAAACTCGGTCGATTCTAGATGATCCAGCTCAAAGGGGGTGGGAAATTGCTGGAAATTTTCATTTTCCCATAATCTCCTTTTAAAATGAAAATAGAAAGAAAAATTCAAATTAGGCGAATTATTGCCTTATTTGGTAACTGCACTTTTTGAATCAAGTCTTTCTGATAGCTCAATTGCTTGTAGTTAAGTGAGGAAAAGGATTTTCCCACCCTTCCCTCCTCCCTAACTAAAAGTACATTTTAACCTAAGGATGTTACTCCCTTGTCTAAAGCTTCCTCATATTTAGTTTCTTCCACCCCTTTTCATTCTTGATTCCAATACTTAGAGAAGAGGGCAAAATGTTCTTTTCCTTATTATTAGTAGAGGTTAATGCATAACGCTTTTGGACCGTGTTATTTTGTAAACAAGATAACTAGAGTAATTTTGATTAGATTTAACTGGCTAATGGATATGTTGGATGGTGAAAATCGGTCACCACATGGGCTAACCACTAAAGGGGAAATAGTGGGGACTGAAAATTTCATATTCATAATTCTTCTTACGATCTACACTTAGAAAGAAAATTCAAATTAGTCGAATTATTGCTCATCACAAGAAAAACTTTAGTACTGGAAACTTTTTTGATAGCCACAATTTCTTAAAGTGAGCAAAAGCCATTTTCAATCCCTCTCCCAACTTATCATTTCCCCATAGCTCTGTTACGACTAAAGATAGAAAGAAATCTTTCACATAGCGGAATTACCTTTATGATAACGAACAACTTTCTATATAAAAGTTTTTGTCTGTCTAATTTACTATAAGTTATGTGACGGAAAGTTATATTCCAGAATCCCCTCCCCCAATTTATCATTTCCCCATAGTTTCGTTAAGATTGAAGATAAAAAGAAAATTTCAATTAGGGGAATTATCACCTTATCATAACAAACTACTTTTATATTGAAAGTTTTTTGACAGCAAGAATTACATAGAAGTTATGAGTTCCCATCAACCGCATTCACTTTCACTTTTTATACGGTATAATATATAATTAATTTATGACTAATTAATTTATAGTTAATATCTTTGTTAAATTTTGTTAATTATAACTGTTAATTGATATACCTGGCTTTGCTCCGGATTAAAATGTTTTCATGTTTAATATTTTGAATGTAAAAATTACTATTGTATAAATATTATAATACACAAATTCCTTTTCTGATCTAAAACGCTTTCAATTAAAATGAGAATATCAATTGAACCAGACGATTTTTAAAAGCATCCGTTTTCTTCATACGTTATTATTTGTTATATAGGTACTTCAAATTTTGTTAACAATTACTAAAGTCAATGAAAGGTATTAATGAATATTTTGAAACAATTAAATTAACTGTTTAATTATTCATTAATTTAAAGCGTGAAAATAAATCAATAGCTGGTCCCGATATAAATTGTTAAATCGTCTACTTTTAAAATTTTCTTTTAGCATTCTTCCTTCTGGAAACAGTTCTTCGTATTATTTTTGATCAACAAGAATATTGTTACGAATTCAGTTTAAAATTAATTTTGAAAAAAATACTAAAATGAGAGAAACAAATTTATGGAAATGAAAGACATCGCGGAAAAACACCTTGCTTAATTTCTAATTAAGTGAAATTTTAAGCATCTTTTAGGCTTTGAAAAGTTGAAGGTGACCTTTCTCTTTTCTTAAATAAAAAGTTTGAAAAGTTTGATTGAAATCAGTCCAGTGGTTTAGGAGAAGATGTGGAACATACATACATAGCCACAGTGACTTTTATTTAAATTAATATAATTATTAGATAATTATAAGATAAAGATTACTGGCATATAGTATGAGCCATGAAAAAGGTTTTAGTGAAGTTTTGTAACAATTAATTTTTAACTTTAATTAAGTAAATAGTTAATTTTAATTAATCAAATAATTTTAATAGTTAATTTGATAATAGGTTTTTTGACAGAATACTTTAACTTGACATTTAACTAAACATGGCGGGACCACGATTTGTTTAATAAAATCAATATAAAGTAGCCAAAAACGATAGATATTTAAATAAGAGTTTCCTTTATCCTTTTTACTATTGAAAAATATCTCCTTAACTTTAAAATTGTTTGGGATTTTCTGCCTGAGTATTTGGTTTTAACCGTCGATGGAGATTAAAATTTACTGTTCAAATTGGCTGCATTCATATCCTATGCTTTAAAAACACGTATTAAATTTTCAACACACAATGTTTAATAGTTTTATTCTCTTATATGTTAAGAATTTAGTGACTATTATCTCTGTAACCAGGGAGTTCTCTAAATGAGCCCATTCTAGTAGTATTTAACTGTTTCCATGTCATGTGATTTTACCATATGACAAAGTAATGTTCGCACAATTATATTGTAACCTAGATTAAATAAATTAATTTTTAAACCTAGAGTCTTTCTTCATTCGTGCCAAGAGTCAATTTCTTGTTACTGTTTCAAATAGGTTGGCTTAATGTTATCTAGGAGATATTTGCACTGTTGAGATGTTTATTTCTTTATGACTCCTACCTGCTGAATGATTATGTGTTGAGATATAAAAAAAAAATTGACCAATATACTGACCGATAAATCTATCATAACTTTTTGGAATGAAAAATGGAATGATAAAACCTTGATATAGCAAAAAATTAAATGACATGAAAACAGAATCACAGCGTAAATATTGCAATGTGTAGAAACAATAAAGTCATTGGCTATGTCTGTATGGATCAATATGTAATATTTCATGACTTTTGTAACATTAACGTAAAGGAATCTACCTTTGCCTTCAAGCTTGCCGAAAAGGGATTTTTTAGATTTAATTTTGTTTATAAACGTTAAAATTTCAACATTAAGAAAAATTTCTTTAAAATGCGAGTGATATACTTAGTAAAAAGATGGAAAATGCTTCACAATTTTTTTTATAAAAAAGTTTTTTTACAAATTATCATTGATTTATTGAATTAATGAAAAGAAGGACGGTCTAGGAGATGCTATTAAAAATAGGATTTTTTTTTGAAACAGAGACAAAGATAATTATCTCTTTGTGCTGTCTTTGCATCAAGCTTGTTTTGCAAACTTGCAGCAAGTTTGATTTGCAAGGGAGGTGGCGTTATTTGTCACATCGAACTTGTAGCAAATGCGTTGCAAGCGAGGGTGGCGCTAGTTGTCACCGCGAACTTGCTACAAGTTCGTTTCAAGTTTGACGCGTCAAATTTTGCCATGACAAGGGAATATCAAGTCAAAATCAAACTTGCTGCAAACTTACGTGCTATCTGGGCAAGCTGTTCCAAAAATTTGTGATTCAATTAATATATCCCATCTGGCCTCAACAAAAGCAATATTTAGGACCGCGTACAATATCGCTAAATGTAGGATTGCCATAACTCCCGATCATTGATACGTGGCTTTTAAGTGCTAAATAATTAAAACATGAAAAATGTGGGTAAGTAATGCTTTATTTTACTCTGATAGAAAATCAAGAAAGTTTAAGTAATCTAAAAAAATTTACAAGTAGAACAATAAAATGATGCTGGGCCTTTTTTTTTTTAGCCCAGTCATATTTTAAAGTTTATTTTGCTTTCTTAACTATACCATTTTCTTCTTTCACATAATTATAAAATTGAGCGCAAGTCATTTTAAAATTATAATGACAAGTCAAAATTGCTTCAATAGTCTCCAGTGACAGCCTGTTCCTTTCGTCCGACCATTGAGTTCACATTAGGGAAAATATTCTCTCCACATTTGCATTGTGGGTTGGAATGGCGAATACGTATTCGCATAGCTTTATCAGACGTTACTTCTGATCAATATACTTTGTATTTGCAAAAAGATTCAGCCATTCTTCTATATTCAATTTCATAGTCGCTTCGCAATTTCGATTGGTATTACTTTTCTCTAAATAATCATTTAGATATACAAACTGGTTGAATAAATCTCAGTGCTGACAATATCAACGTTTCTTACTTGTAAATATGCAATAGTACGTTCAATTTCTTCCCATTCAGGAGAAAACGGGACCGAGTAGTAAAATACAGTGACAAGCCCGTATACACGAAACGTATAGAAATTCTAGCTAAAAGTGATAGACCTTATTCTGATCATTTTAGACTTTTGGAACTTCAAAGATTAGCCACTGTTGTCGGGCTACATTCAAGATATAGTGCTATAGAAATTATTGATCATATTTCCATAGAAATAAAGAATAAAATAATAAATCAGGCTTTGTAAATTTCGGGGAATACTTCTGTCATTATTGCCGAATCCCCAACTTTAGAGACCAAATCTTCTTTTACTGTGTACCTAAACTATGAGGCGAGCAAAGAACTCCCTCCACATTAAAAATTATTAAATTAAAGCACCAGAAGTATAACTTTTCTTCATGGATAAAAAAGATTGTATAAAGAGAAATAAATATAATAAACATCAAAGACGAGAAAAATGCAAAAACCATGGAAAGGAGAGATAAGGATATAAAGAGCATTCCCATTCAAGCTGTCGGAAGAGTTGTTGTACGAGTTACTTCGCGTTTATACCCACGGTTAAAGCACATTTGACTTCATATCACCATGAAACGTAAACAATCTTGGCGATATCTTCGCCTGCGTGATGTAAACATTTCGAACTTTAATTTTTTTTTAACTCAATAAGCATAACAAAAGAATTATTCTAAATCTGTAACAAATACTGCTTAAAAAGAAAATTGGAAGAAAAATCTATAGCCATGTTTATACATTGAAGTTTAACAATCGAATTTTTAAAAAAATTACACTTGCCAAAATGGATACGTAAGAAGTATACTGTTCTACTCCTTTAATGTGCTCATTTCTTCATTTTATATTGCTATAAAAACGCATTTTAAAACGTAAACGCACTATTTAAATTGCATTTCTAGAAAATGTAATTAATTTAAATGTTGATACTATTCCTACATTTGATAAATATACGTATACTACATAGTATGCAATATTATAAGTAGTAAAAATTAACTTTTGATTTCTATGCCCTAGGAAGCGTTTTTTATAAGATGTGTGCCTTGCGAAAGTAACGCGTACATCATTTTAAACATGTTTTGCATTGTGAAATGAATTATAACTAGATTAAGCGGATTAGATGTTAAATTAAACAAATACTCGTGATTTAAATAATCGTTTAAGCAAAACTAATGAAATATCTAAAAAGTTATTCATCAATTCCTATTCTAAAATGTTTATGCACTCGAATGAAAGTATCTCCGTTATTTAAAAAATGAATAATTCATTAAAAAATTATTACTTTTGCGTTTTTAAATTTACCGCAAACGTACAAGTGTATGGTTTCGAATTCAAATAAACAAACTCTGCAAATCAAAATTCAACTAAACAGCTACCAAGAGTCACCTACTCACTTGTAATATATTAACAATATTAATCTACACTTATAAAAGGCAATGCTTGTGTGTGCGTGTCTGCGATGTCCAGACGAATCTATCGCATTTACAGCCATGAAATTTGGCACACAGGTAGTCGTAATGGTGACTGAATCCGCCTCGAAGCCGGAATTTTAAAATTGTATCTAAAATTTTTTTATTTAATGTTTTGTTTTAGGTGATTTTTCGCACTCATTTCTCAATAGCTTGGCTTCGAATAATTGTACGAAAAAAACAGTTACACTATCAGAAAGAACAAACGATTTCCGTTCTAATAAAGTTTGCTTCGTACGCCTAACGCAATTTACTGAATTTTGAGAAATTTTTGAAAAATAGTCACTTTTATGGTAATTTTTAATAAAGATTTCTTCAAATTATCTCATCTGACGTTCTAACATCTCTATAATTTTTTTTAGTTTATAACTGGAACGTTTCTGTCGGATTTAAAACAAGAACGGTTAGAATATCTTTTTTGGTTTTTTTAAATTAAATTTTCCCTGATCAATTCAAACAGTTTTTTTGCTAGCGAGATTTAATAGCGAGAGTTTCTCCGGGCGAGTGACCTTCCTGGCGGCAGGTGACGTCATATGCTTTCATTCCCAGCACGCATTTCTACAACCCGATGTGTATCTTTTGTTTTCATTTTATTTTCAAAACTTTTTTGTGTCATTGTGGGCATTCTTTTTTCCCATTTTGTTGAAATCCTGATTCCACGGGCAACGCCGTGCGCTTACTGCTAGTCTAAAATAAACGAACTGAACAATCTGCATACAAGTAACTACAAACAACTTTCTAAACACGGGATATTTCAAGAAGAAACGGAAGGCGCCAAAACATGGAAGGAGCCAAACAGCATTTTTGCGTAAACCGTAAAGCATTTCATTTTGGCATAAAATACAAACTTTTATGGCTCCAAATATGTTTTCTATCAGATCGTAGATATTCAACTTGTTCTCAAGAAATCAAATAATACAAAAAAGTGTTCATAATAACGAATAAACATTGAATATTCTATGATATCATGCAATGCTACTCTTTTCAAAAAGAGTTAAATAGTAAAAAGAAGCAGATAAATAAATGCTAACATACCTGTGGAATGAGTAGGCTGATCCTTCAGTTCGTCTCTCACTGCGATTGCAGGCACAATTTTTTTTTTTTCAATAAATGCGCTGTTGTTGACGTGTCAATGTGCCTTCTCTATGACATATCCCATAGAGAACGTTCTCCGAGTCGAAGATCTGTCCGCAAGTCACGTGATTTTACTCGAGAATCGGTTTGCAACCCCTATGCGCCCTCTATGTATATTCCTCCTCTATGGCAAAAACCAATAAATTAAAACACTGGAAGTATAACTTTGCTTCAGGGATTTAAAAAAAATTCGTGAAAATAGGCAAAAAACGCCCGAATTTAACACTTAAAATTAAATACATAAAAATCTAATTCGAATTCTTTAAAACATTTTACGGCGTTAGTGTCATATTTGGTGCGGTAAGTCCAACGGTCTGGAAGTGCATGAAGGAAAAAAACGGGCATACATACTCAAAAATTTTTTCTTATATATATATAAAAAAATATTTTACTTTAAAGTTATCCTCTGCTCACCCTCCATATCACTCCCCTCGAGTCTGCCCCTCCCCCTCCACTCCAACCAGCACTGCTTAATTTACTACTACACCACTGATGGTTACTCTCCTCAAAATACAAAGATGCCACGTTGTGCTACTCTTCAATATGTGCAGTGTAATAAATAGGATAATGCAATAAATTATTATTTTGTTTTACGAAATTAGTTTCAAGGGCCCGCATTTGTTCGGGCCGGCCCTGTTTTCAACCCATACAATACAAGGTTCTCTCCAGCGTCCACGATTCACCTTTCGATGAGGTAGAATTAAGAAAAATCTCGACCTAACTGTGAGTTTCTGGTTACGATAACTAAGCATTTCCATTGCTTTCATTTTTTCTATACCTTGAAAACAAGAGAGGGTATCGCAGCCGATCGATGCGTGGGAAAATGGCAGAAGTTGTAGGGAACATTCAATTAGTTCAGTATGTTACATTGTCTTCATGAATTTTCAGTCATTGACTTTTACTTGAACTACACCAATATTATATAAAAGCATCAGCAAATATAAATAAAAATGTCGGCATAAAAATAGCCGGATGATTAAAAGAGAATGAAGTATGCAACGTATTAAGGTGGGTGGTCCATGATGTACTCTCTTTTAATTGCCGAAAAAAAACTAAAAGTACAATAAAAGTATGCATATGTAGGGAAATTTACTGTCTTTAATTGGTAGATTAATGTACGACACGTAATTTGAAAATTGAATAGTTTTCTAAATATTTAAGAAAAACCAAAAGAGGGGCGATGAAATCCAAGATAGCGGCGCGAGCGTCCCCCCCAGGACCGGGGACTTTTAGTATGTTCAACAGGAGCCCCTCGCGAACGTCTGTACCAATTTTCAAAACTCTAAGCGATTTAATTTTTTTTTCAAACCCTTCGATGACTGGACTATCAATTAAGATTTTTTACCATTTACCAATTCATCCATTTTGAGATCAATTATCTCAAAAACTATTAAAGCTAAAAGAAAAATAAAAGCATACATTTGTAGCAATTTTACGTTCTTTAATTTGTTGAATCCTATGTAATTTGAAAATTGAATGGTTTTCGAGATATTCAAGAAAAACCAAAAGAGGGGGATGAAGTCTAAGATGACGGCAAACTTTGAGATACATTATCTCGAAAACTGTTAAAGCTAAAAGAACTATAAAAGCATGCATTTGTAGGGAAATTTACACTTTTTAAATTCGTAGTTTAATGTATCATGTGTAATTTGTGAATAGTTTCTAATCATGTGAATAGTTTTCCAGATATTTCAGAAAAACTAAAAGAGGGGGGGGGATGAAATCCAAGATGGTGGCGCGGGCTCTTCCCCAGGACCGGGACTTTTAGTAGGCTGGACATGAGTCCCTCACGAACATGTGTACCAATTTTCAAAACTATGCGATTTAATGTTTTTTTTTCTCAAACCACTCGTCGTGATAACTGGGAAACCGCGTGGCACGCTGAACCTTCTTGCTTTCTTCCCCCTACCACTGCGTCAGCATCGCACATAATTAAATAAAACTTTATATCAGTAGATTCAAAAAATTATAGGCAATAACTTTTACAAGAAGGATTTTTGCATAATCTATATATAAAACTCAATGTATGTAGAATATATAAATATATATATATATATAATATCAAGGTTTCTGTGAGGTATAAAAGTGTGTTTCCAAAGCAGACAGCAATCGTTGACTAAAGATGGACAGTTTCTTTATTTGATTCATAAGTTTCAGCTGATTAGGTAGAATTTAAAGCGATATCAAGCCATTTAAAATGATATCAAGCCATGATTAAAAATATAAACACAAAGCGCGGCCACCAGCGACAAAGAATGAAGCCACGGCGAAAACAGGCGTCTGGTATGAAGGTTACATGATTTTTAAAAAGAGAGAGTTGCACAATCGCAGAGAGGGGAATTCCCGAACTTTACACCGGTTGAAACTGGTTAAAGTGACAGTATATCTTATCTTACTTGTATCTTTAAATAGTTATATTGAACTGTATAGTAATTAGAACTTGCTGCATACCCATGAACACATCTAATATTCGTAACGAATAAAAAAATATATATGTAGAATTATTAAAATATTTTAAGAAAAGAAATTAATTAGATAAAAAATCGTTTGGCCATAAAATAAATATATTTAAAAATATCGTTTGACCGTAAAATTGTAATATGTAACTTGTTAATAATCATGTAAATAATATAATTAGAGTAATAAAATTTTTGTTATTTATAGTGTCTAATTAGCTGGAATTTAAGTTATGCACGTAATTGATAAGTGTTCATGGGCATGCAGCAAATTCTAACCACTGTACAATTCAATATAACCATTTAAAGATACAAGTTTAAAAAATAGCAATTTGTGTACAACCCCTCATCTTTTAGCTTCTCTTCGGCAGGAGCTAAAATTCTGTTCGTTGCAATGCCGATATCTTTCTGAATAATAAAGATATTGAACTGAATTTTTTAATATAAGTTGTCCTATATATCTGGCTTTAAAGTTGTGAAAGAAAAATTACGCTATGTTTCGCGCATGCGCAGTAAAACATTATTTACTAAAAATGCTCATAATTCCTGCAATATTCAACAATTCTTTTCCAAATTTTTACAAACTCCTTCTCTAACTTATTTGCATCTTTTCTGTAAGTTTCGTATAATATAACAGAAAACCCTGCATGTTATAAGCAAAAAACAGGCGGAAAAATTTGAGATTTTTTAAGAAAACCTTTATATCTTCCCAAATATTTGAGCTGAGTTTACGAAAATTCCTGTAGATATTATGTACATTATACATTACCATTTCTGAAAGTTTCTTCTTGTTATCAGTATTCTGTGAAGTGGGGTGGGTCAAAAACTCTTTAGTCTTCATCAGTTTGTAGACGGTCCCCTAAATGCCCTCAGGACCGAATCTTCAATTGTAAAATATGAGTTATTGTCTATTATTTGCATGTCCGAAGTTTAAAGGCAGTCAGTTGAGCCATTCCGGAGAAATTCTAAAAAATGTTAAAATCTGCAAGTGTCCGGATGCTTTCGGGCATATAGTGTATATATGTGTGTGTGTTTGTTCCAGCATCACTTCCGAATGGCTTCACCAATTTTGATGAAACTTGGTTCACAGCTTCCTCACAAGTCGGCTTGAAGTACTGTAGGGGTAAATGAAACCAAATCCAGATCCTCAGGGCAGGGTGGGCCAAAATCCCCAAAATACAGGTAACAAATAGGCCGTTTGACATGCTTCGCGATTTTGATGAAACTCGGTACACAGGTTCCTCATTAGCTGATTTGAAGTAATGAAGGCGTCAATATGCCATAACCCAATTCCTCTGGGTAGAGAGGGGCAAAGTCTTCAAAATACATATATAACAAATAGGCCGATTGACAAGCTTGCCGATTTGAGTATGGCTTGGGCGATTTTTATGAAATTTGGTGCACATACTTCTAATTAGGCCACTAAAAGTACAATAGGGACAAATAAACGTCAGGATAGTGTGGGTAAAGTCATTTAATACATTTAATAAATGTGTCGATTGACATGAAACTTGATATAACTGGCACAATTTTGATGACAGTGGGTAGATATATTTTGTGAGGTTGACTGAAAGTAGTTTTGGGGTAAATAAATGGAAATCCATTTCTTCAGATAAAGGTGGAACAAAATTGTCAAAATACACGTAAATAGTAAGGCCGATTAACATGCTGTTGGATATGGCTATGGAAATTTAGACGATATTTTGTACATATGTTTCTCAGAGTCTGATTAAAAATACTCTATGGGTAAATAAACTCTAACACAATTCCTTTAGAGTAGGGTGGCGGTAAGTCTTCTAAATACCTCTAATAAAAGGACCGATTCACATGAAATTTGATACAGATAGGGAAATTCTGATGTCACACGGTACATATGTTCCTCTCAGGCTGACTAAAAGTACTGTAGGGGTAAATAAACGCTAATCCAATTGCTCATAGAAATGTGGGACAAAATTTTCAAAATACATGTAAACTCTTGGGTCGATTGAGATGCTGTTGGGTATGGCTAGGACGATTTTGGTGAAATTCGGTACCTATGTTTCTCAGTGGCTGATTAAAAATACTCTATGGATAAATAAACGCTAATCCAATCCCTGAGGGTAGGGTGTGACAAAGTCGTTTAAATACATTCGACAAATGGACGATTGACATGAAATCTGATACGGCTGGGATTATTTGATGAAACTTGATACACATGTTCCTCATAGGCCAAATAAAAGCACTTTAAGGGTAAATAAATACTAATCCAATACCTCAGGTACAGTGGAGCAAAGACATAGACCGATTGACGCGAAACTCGATACTACCGGAGCGTTTTTGATGAAACTTGGTACACATGTTCCTCATTAACTGACATGAAGTGCTGTTGAGGTAAATAAGCCTTTACCCAGTCTTTCAGAGTAGGTTGGGGCAGTGTCTCCGAAATACACTTAGAAAATGGACTGATCAAAATGAAACTTAACTCGCGAGTTTCAATATAGCGAACTAAAAATACGGAGGGATTAAATCTTTTTTAATCAACGACTGGAGCTATTTTGGCGAGACTTGTTGCAACTTAATTGTTGTTATTTTAGTTGAAAAATGACTTTAACATTGCTCAAAGAAAAAGATGCGGTATGAGAAATTGGCCCTTTCTCGCATTCTCCTGGCTTGGGTAGAGATGGGTCATTGAAAGACAACAAATGGACCGATTAGCTTGAAAGTTTTATGAACAGGGTTCCTAAACTAGTAAGATGTCCCCAAAAATTGGCTAAAATTGCAAGAAATATATGTAATACAATATACTATGATGTATGATAAATTACAGAAACATTTTGTACTATTAATTTATGAATCAAATAACAAAAAAAATTGAGAAATATTCCCGAAATAAAGAAACATTAGTAAACATTATGTTATTTATAAAATATTGATCAGTTTCCTGTTTCCGAAAAGATTTTAACCTGAAAAAGACCAGACCAATGCCAGGTATTCTTCTAGTTTTGAATAGTCCAGTTCTTCTTTTAATCCAGTGGTTTAAGATATATAAAAGCAGTAGTTAGAAATAAACTGAAAAGTCTAATATTTATTTGGCTTATTCGCACGAGAACTATTAAAATATTCACACTGATTATTGATAATCAGTGTCTTGTATTGCGCTCATATTCGTTCCAATCTGGAATACTGCAGTATTATCTGGAATCCCAATTACCGAAACAAAATAGAAATTATTGAGCGAATACAGAACAACTTCTTGAGATATTTACTTTACAAAAAAAAAAAATGGATTTTACTTGCATGATATATCTTCTTCACTCCTACGTAATATTTTTAATATGCCTAGTTTATCCTCCAGACGAGATATTTCTTGCATTCTTTTCTTTACAAAGTTATTAATAGTTCATTTGATTGTAATGATATAATGAGCTCAATAGATTTCGCTGTACCCGCCAGATTTTTAAGAAACCAGAGTTCCTTTCCAAATTTATATTCCAAATTTAATTATATTAACAGGTTCTCGTTATATAGGTTTTATAAAATTTTTAACACGTTCTCTGATGAATTTGACATTTTTAATATGTCTCAAGATACTTTTAAGTCGAAATGTTTGCATCTTTTAAATACATGATATGTTTTATTTTGCTTTTCTACAACATTTTAGATTTTTATGCTATTTGATTTTCCGTGTTCTTATGTATTCGACCAGTTTTTTGGCGCCGTGTTTGATTTATTTTTATCTTAAGTGTTGCATTTTTTTTAATCTCAAATGTGTATTTACGTTTTTAAACTTTTAAACTTCTGGTGTGTTTTTTATTAGACTCGGTGTTTGCGTGTTTTGACTTTTTTGACCCTTACTTTTTGGAAATGAATTTTTAATTTAAAAAAAATACGGCTTTTGGTGTCATAGTGTGTCTTAAAGTTTTGTGATTATGTGTTTTCGTTTTTAATTATATATACGTTTGCGTAAGTTTTATGATTTTATGTATTCTCTGTGGTCTACTTTTTGCTTTCTAAGGCATATATTTTTTATTTTTTATTTACTCATTGTGACTTTTGTTCTTTGTGTGTTTGTCAACACTCTGTAAATGGAGTTTTCTCTGTAGTGTGTTTTTCTTTAAAATAAATAAATAATCCTAATAAATTATTAAACCCATTTTTAAAATTCATAAAGAAACTAATAATGTAATAATTGTGGGTTTTTTAAATGAGAGAACAAACCAAAAAGTTTTTTTTCAAATAGGTAACGCGGCGTTACGGCGTTCTAAATTTGCTACAGCGAGAGAAATTCCATACGCAATCGGCAAAAGCCGATGCGCGTTTTCTGGTTTCGTTTTTTAGTTTTTCTTGAAAGCTATCCAGTTTTCGAATTACAACTGAATTAACAAATAAAAGAGAGTAAAATTCCCTACAAATACATGCTCTTATTTTTCTTCTAGCTTTAATATTTTCGCAGATAATGGTTCTCAAAAATGGGAGATTTTCAATTATTTACGGCCTCCTACACCAACAACAACAGCGCATTTCCTATCTGAAGAAAACTTTTTGAAATGTGCTCTCATTAAAAAGAAGAAAAAAACGTAGTTGTAACATTATTAATTTTGTTTATCATTATTAATTTTTGAAATGGGTCCAATAAATTATGACCATCCTGTATAAAGGAAAAACATTTTTACAAAATTTAGTTTAAACTAATTTTGGAAAATTTGTTAAAGTTTATGAAAAAATTGCACGGAAATAAAAATTGGTATCAATGAAAAGCTACATTTTTTAATTTAGACAACGGAGCCAATTTTACTTGCACCTCAGAGTTATTGAATTTAAATATAGCTTTTATGTTTACACTAGTCGCTTTCGGCGACCAGCTTGTTCGCCGAGAATGTAATTTCAATTGAATCTCTTATGCATAATTTGATTTTCATTGTTACCTTAACAATTTTAAATTTCAAATTGTGATAGACATTTAACCTATGTTCTTCCAGTAGCTTTGAACCTGTTCTGTTCGTTGTTTGTATGAACGTCCCTAATAGAGTCAAGTGACTGGCTGTATCATGCAACATCAAATTGCACATTGTCTGCTTCAACTACTTCTTATTCTTCTTGCAAAATATGCATTTGATTTTAACTTTAAAATGGCGGGGCATATTTTACTTCCAGCCGCATGTTAGCTGGAAGAAAATATGCTGATTAAAAAAAAATAGCATTAATTATTAAGATATTACCTTAGTTTTCAATAATGATAGAGAAACACGCAAATAAATGTTTCTTTAAACAATGAAAACGGTTTGAATTGCGTTGCAACAGCGAAAAGTATTGTTGTAAATTATGCTAAAAAATATTTTTTACAATTTATTAAAAGTAGAGAAAAAATCGTACAATAAATTGATATCATTGAAAAGGTAATTTTTGCACTTTTAGATGTCGTAAAAATGATTTTTATGCTATAATATTAAGGATATATAAGGAAATTATTAAGGATAAACGCCAAAATTTCGCTTAATTTTTAATTGATTAAAATTTCAAAAAAGTGGGTTCAAGGTGCACATTCCTACCCTCCAAAGTATGTTTGTGCCAAATTTCGTAGCTCTAGTTCCTGAGGTCTGTTCTGTAGAGTGCCAACACACAGACACACACACACAATCTGCTTTATTATTAATAGACATAAGAAAGCTATAGCTTGTTGCTATGAGGGACAGTTCCTTCTAAAATTTTTGAACTTTGAAAAGGTGTAAAAATATTTTTGTGCGATAATACGATCTGCAGATATTGAGGAAAACTGTTAAAATTCCGATTCATCTTTAATTAATTCAAAACTAATTTAAATTTTGAAACTCTTTTCTACTGAGCACCTACTATCCAAGAAGTATCTACGTTCCAAATTTGGTAGATCTAGATCCAAGAGCGTTTGAACCTCAGTAGAGCGTCTTGCACACTTTTTGTAACATTCATGTCACTTTGTTGAGCTGGTCAATTATTGCACGAGCACTCCGCTCCACGGAAATTCGGTCGTTCCGCGCCAAGCCGGTAATCAGGGCGAAAATCAGATGAGGGTGCGCTCGAAAACTTTTGAAATCCAAACTCTTTTGAAATCCTTTTGGGTGGTAGGGCCATAAATGCTGAAATGCGACCGGTATAGATATTTGAGGGAGGGGGAGCTTCTCTCGCACAGAGGAAATCGCATTTTGAAGGCGCCTAGCTAGATGGGTGGGTTGAAAAACGGAAGGGCGAGGAGCTGAGCGCTCGTGAATCTCTAGCTTTGCAATTTACAGGTAGTATGTCAGCCTATAAGCATTATCATGTGAAGACACAAAACATGTCAAGTACATTGAGCGAAACTTAACTGTGCAATCACTGTTAGACATACAATGCGCTTCTCATGCGAGGTGGTCAAGTGGTAAGGTCGCTCTTCAGGGCCGGAGGGTGAAGTGGAATCCGAAACCCGATTCCACTGAAGATCCGCCGTGTGTGTGGGGGGGGGGGGGTGTTTTTTTTGGTTTAAAACTTTCCCCCCCCCCCCCGGGGGGGTGCACGCAATCCACGCAGACTCCGCCTACCCTCTCTACTCTTTTACTCTTAAATTTGAACATGCGCATAAATTTAGTCCAAAATACTTAATATTAAAATGTTTCATTTCAAAAGAAGGCGTTGAAAAGGTTATTCATTTTCGTATAAATTTCAATTTCCATTAAATTTATATTTTTCAGTCTTATTAAAAAAAAAAAGAGGTGAAATTTTAAACAGTTACGCATTCCGTATTAATAACTTAACAGCGAAGAAAATCAATATTTTGGTTGAACAAACTGGTCACAAAAGGTAGCTATTCTATGAATGAAATAATATTAATAAAAAATAAACAAATAGCATGTTTTTATGCAACATAGCTCCGTTTCTAGTCACCCGTAAAGTTTTGATACTAAAAAGACCGAGAAACGTCTGTCACCCTGCTATATATGAGAAAAATATCCCATGATTTTTGAATTTCACTGAACAGTAATTTATCTCTAATAAAACACATAATGTAGAGTACAAATCAGTCTGTTGAAGAGTATGTCAAATTTCGCCAAATGTCACGATTGAAGATAATGTTTAAAGTGTTGCAATCACTATCAAAGCTTGTTCTTAGCAGTCACAAAACTGTCTGTCAAAAGAACGTTGATGGATAATTTTATTACTTGTATGGAAACGTCTGAAGTGTCACTATACCACTGGGTTTAAGGCATTAAAAAGCCGGAGGAGCCCTGGTGCCGTGCGGGAGTTTCGAGACCAAAGTGACAGTTCAGGTATTGTCCTCGTCTTCTGACCGCGGTTCAAAATTACGAGATCCGTCCGAAAAAGCCCTCGTGTTTCTTCAAAACGGGAATATATCTAAACTAAACTAAGCGAGGAAACTAAAGTTCTCAACATCCGCAACGATGCACACCAGGGAACGCCTTAATCCTTTCATTCACGATCATTCCACGCCACGCAAATGCCCCATTCCATTTTTCAGCCAATCCATTTAGGCAGGTAATTCACCGGCCGTTCCGCGCAAACCACAAAACTGTCCACAACGGCTGACTCCGATCTCCTTCTGTACCCATTTCTCCACCCGCTTTCGCCTGCTCTTATTTCC